>MU795147.1:0-49724 GCA_027886305.1 Lentinula aff. lateritia
GTGAAAGCAAGTTTGAGATTTTCGAAGGCCTCTTGACAGCTGCTATCCCAGATCCAAGGCGCACCTTTCCGGGTAAGCCGAGTCATCGGCACAACGATATCGCTATAATTATAAATAAAGCGACGATAGAAGTTTGCAAAACCCAGGAAGGACTGAATGTCCTTAACCTTCCTCGGAACCGGCCACTCTAGAACTGTCTGGACTTTCTCCTTGGACATAGTCAATCCGTCGGGAGAAAGAATATAACCCAAATACTCAACAGTATCCATATTGAATTCACACTTCTTGGGATTGGCATAAAGCCAATGATGGCGAAGCCGCCGAAGAACTTCCTTGATGTGTTCTTGGTGTTCTTCTGGCGTATCAGAGTAGATCAGAATATTGTCGAGATAGACGATGACACAAACATCGAGCATGTCAGAGAAGATGTTGTTAACAAACTGCTGGAACACCGCCGGGGCATTCGTAAGGCCGAACGGCATAACCTTCCATTCGTAGGAGCCGTATCGGGTCCAAAAGGTGGTTTTCCATTCATCACCTTCTGCGATTCTGACTAGATGATAAGCGTGAGCGAGATCCAATTTGGTGTATATTTTGGCTCTTTTTCTGAAATGAGTGGAAGTGGGTAATGGTCCTTCTTGGTGATATGATTGAGTCCACGGAAATTGATGCAAAGGCGGAGTTTGCCATCTTTCTTCGAGATGAAAAGGACCGGAGCGCCATGAGGAGAGGAAGATGGTGTAATAGCACCAGTAGCCAGCTGTTTGTCAATGAAATCTTTAAGGGCTACAAGCTCCTTTTCAGATAAAGGGTAAATACGGCCGAGAGGTGGCAAAGCGCCTTCTTCCAAGTCAATCTTCAAATCGTAGGGTCTGTGTTCAGGCAATGAATCTGCAGCGATCTCGTCGAAGACGTCTGCAAACTCGGCATACTCTTCTGGGATAGAATGATGTAATGGAGGGACAGTAGGAGTGGTGGAGGAGCGGTCGGCGGCGTGGGCCGTGACCTCTGAGTGAATAGCACGAAGAAGGATGGGTTCCATACCAGCGTCCTTGCAAGCCCTATTAAAGACTGCAGCACTTACAAGTGCAATGTTGACCTCGGGAGTTTCCAGTTGAGCAGCGAATTGAGAGACCGTAGGATAAGAGTAGATGGGTTCAAAGGGAAATTTGGACGACAGAGGCTGAGACCTCTTTGGCCAAGAGCGAGAGCGAGAGCGACTTGAATCCCCAGGAGGGGTTTCCAGAATTGTCAGTGTAACCGATGGCAAAGGTTGCGGTATTGGAACAGCGACCTTTGCATCAACTAGGCTGGTGACAGAAGGCACAGACGTCTGTGGAGAATCAGGATGTGAAGTGTTACGGAACGTAATGTTTCAAGATGCCCAGTCAATCAACGGATTGTAGCAGGATAAGAAACTGCAACCTAATACTGCTTTACAAGATGAATCTAAATGTGTAACATAAAAGGGCAATAGAAGCAGCTCGCCGGAAGGGAACCGAATGGCAATATTCGCCATATCGGTAATAGGTTTAGAAGATAATGAACCATCAAAAAGACGAAGATTAACAGGAAAGATTTTGGTCATAGGAATAGAATTTTGAGAAACATAACAAGTATCGATGAAAGAATCAGTAGAACCAGAATCAACAAGAGTAGGAAATTTAAGAAGAGCAGAAATAGGTTCGGCCAATGCGGCCGAATCGGAGAGCGAGAATTCAGTAGTTAAAGATATTACAAGAGTTCAATGGAAGAAAGAGCGGACGCATTGAGATATAACTCCCCAGGTGAGGTACGAACCTGATCAATGCAGCTCCCATTTTGTACCGGGGAACAAGAGCTGTGGATTAGTTTTCCGAATCCTCTTCAACAACTATAGAAGTTGTGTCGGGGGTTTCTTCAACCTTGGCAGCACGGCCCTTGGATTCCCGAGCCTTTCGCTTGTTGCAGTCAGCAATTTGGTGCTTACCACCACAGAAGAGACAAAGGTTGTTCTTCATCCTTCGTTCCCTCTCAGAGGGAAGGACTTTCCCATTGGCACCGAGATGGTTGAAGGCGGGGCGCTGACCGCCGGATTGGCCGGAGTTCGAAGAGTTCTGAGGCTTACCATTGTTGTTAGGTTTACCTCCAGAGAAGGGTTTAGGCTTCGGCGTGAACAGCGCCGAAGAGCCCGATGGCTGAGAGTTGTTCTGCTGGTTAGTAGAACCAGCTTTGAAGTCCGAGGAACCCTTCTTCAGGTTCCGAGCAATGAAAGGCTTACCAGCCTCATGCTTTCTAGTTTCTTCGCGCTTCCAATAATGGTTGTCAATGCGAAGAACCTCTTGACAATAATCGGCGAGCGTCGCCAGCTTGGGCAGACGCGCCATTTTGTCCTTAATGTGTTCGGCCAAACCTCGTCCATAAGCCCATTTCAGGGCGGCAGAATCCCAGTTGGTACTAGCAGCCAGGGTGTTGAACCGGATGTTGTATTTCCGGATGTTTTTGGTTTCCTTCATCTTCAGGTTACTGAGAGAATCTTCAGCCTCGCCTTGCGCGTCGTAAACGCCGAAATTATCCTGAAGCTCTTTTACAAGGGCTTTGAAGGAGGACGTCCATGCCGGCAGCGAGTCGAGATCCGGGTCGAGAATATCAGGGACAAACCATTCTTTGGCTGAACCACTGAGATAAGAAAGAGTATAATTCACCTTCCGTTGGTTGGTGAAATACTTTGGTCGGTCATTGAAGACCAGGGCGAGATTGATGAAGAACCTCTTGAGCTTTTGGGGGTCCGAACCATCAAATACCTCTGGCTCCTTGACTTTGCTCTTAGATTCAGAGCTGTCAGAGGGTCGGCCGAGAGCGGCGAGAATGGTACCGAGGGTTTCAATGGAACCCTTGAACCCAGAAAGGAGTTCCAACATAGCACGTTACTCGTTGGGGATGTCAGGAGAGATTGGAGAACGGGGTCCACTAGGTCCACCAGGACCGCCAGGACTGCCGTGACCGTCGGGGTCACCTGGCTCACCACGCGGTAAACCGCCGGAGTCGTCATCCAGATCTTGGTTCTCAGGGTTGTCGACACCCGAATCGGCGGGGTCGACCGGAGGGTCTTGATCATCATGATCACCAGCATCCAAATTGAAATGAGGAGGTGGGTCACGGGGAGAGTTCGAAGTAGCACGACATTGGGGTTGTTTACCCGTACGGCGAGCTATGGCCTGAAGGATGGGAGAATCTTGTCGAGAGATAGATCGGCCCTGAGTCGGGGCGACCACAGGGGGTTGTCCACGATGAGGGGTCAGAACTTGAACAGGTTGTCCATCACCTGTATATAAAGTACTATACTCGGACTGTTGATCCTCCTCCATGTCTTCAGGAAGAGTTGAGGTTGTGGGAACTGTGGCTGGGCCGAAACCGGGATTACGGCGATGTGGTTGACCGATAGCAGAAATGGATTCGGAGAATGGGGCGAAGGATTGGGCTGTGGTGAAGAAGGTGTTTTCTTCAGAGTTAGCTCTAGATTGAGCTCGGGTTTTCAGAGGCATAAAAATGATGTGTCAGTATGGCATTAACAGAGTGAGTTTAATTATACTGTTAAGATCATGTACACCATGTAACCGTGCCAGAGGCCACAAGGTGTCTAAGTGCAGAGGGTCGAGTGGGACAGTGGTGAAGTTATTAACAACACCACCATTACGCCGTTAGTCCCCGGAGATGGAGAATAGAGAAGAGGAGAACTAGTAGCAGCCAGGTCGGAGCGGCGGTAACGCTGACGACAGGGAGTGAACCAAAGAACTTATAAGTCCTAAGGTCAGAGCAAGAAGTACTTCAAGGCGACAAGCCAGAAGACTTATAGACAAGAGAGTTTGATCTAAGTTGATCTAAGATGATAATTAAACTGAGGAACTACAGTAGCGTACAGGCAGTATTTATATCTACGGATCGGTGCATCAGTGCGGAGCGCCAGACTAACTACTAGGAGCTATACGTGTAGTACCTGCAGGGTAAAGTAAAAGACAATAAGGAGAGACTAGAATGAAAGGGTATGTGTAGCGAGAAAGAACAATAAGGATGAGATTACAATAAACGGTAGATCTCGGAATACCGAGCGGCAAGACGGGGCACCGAGGCATGGACTTGACAGGTCCCCCAAACTCAAACATCTGAATGTTCCTACAGCTAGTGGGACAAAACCCTTGGGGACCTTCCCATTATCTTCATCTGTCAATTTGGTGACTATGGAGCTTACTGAGCCAGTTACATCACGGGAAATGGGCGGGCTTCTCAATCAATCTACAACGGACTCAGCTGTCCCCATAGGAAATGAGTTGTGGAGAAACGCACTTTGTATAGCAAAGATGAACCGGGCTATGTCCGATCCAGCAAATTACCAGACTCACCGTCAAAGGACCTCTAGAAGTGCCTCATCGGACCTCAAGCTGGATGCTATTCGAGTTCAATCTCGATTGAATGCGCTAGTGCCTAAACTTGAGTCTTTGACCCCAATGCAAGGCAAGGTTGCTCATTGAGCGCTTATATGGAATCTTCAATTCTCACCTGACGGAAAATTTCTGGCAACTTCGAGGTAAGAGATGTCTGTTATATCTTATTCAGGCTCCAATTATTGAATTGCACAGTTGGGACAAGACATCGGTCATTTTCAGTGTGCAAGCAGGTTTTACCATTTTCATTAGTGTTTGTCATTCTTATGGCCTATGTGTGAAGGATTTTGTCATTTCGGTTTACCGTAGATTAGCGCACCCAAGAGGTGTTGTCAAACAAGTTGCTTGGTAAATATTTCGGAGTCGTCTGTTATAAAGTTCTTATTTCATTGGGGTTCTGATTTCGTTCGAAATGAACACAGGTCTCCAAGTGGCCATCTTTTACTAACTAGGCTTTCTCGTAGCATCAATGTATGGACGCAGGTAAGCGTCTCTCAACTATCACTCGAATTTGATTCACTGCCTTTCCCGAACATTCAGCACGGTATCTTACAGAAGACTATCAGTCGACCGACAATTGTAGAATCAATTGTTTGGCTTCCAAGCACTGATGAAGGTGGGTTTCGCATTCGGGGTCATTACTTGCACAACCGAAGACAAATTCACCAACCCAGACTTTCTCTCTGTTGAGGGCAGCAAGGTTGTGAGGCTGGTGCGTCCATGTACGTTTCTGCTGATCGACAAACTTTACATTTCGGAAGCAGAGTTCGAATAGCAAGGTGAGTATAACCTCTGTTTTACAGATATACAAGCCTTGCATCGATTATTACGTCCAGATATTAGGAATATACAAGTTTGGAAATATGAACCTGCAAGGCATCGCTGTTACCCCCGATGGGAACGCGTCTTCTTGGGGTCGGAACTCTGTTACATTCTGTCGATGGTCTTCGGCCAAGTCTTTCAAGAACGGAGAAACGGATCGCAGGTCAGTGATCTACCAAAAGGCATTTTGCGGTCGTATCTCAATCTTTCAGCAGTTTATAACATCGACACGAATCAAATCGAAACGTAAATTGAATTCGAAAGAAAAGCATGGGCACTATCTCACAGTTGGTCACAGTTTAGTACCTGTGCTCTCCAATGTCAAGGGCATCACTGTAGTTCCCAATAGTCATAATGAACTTCTGACCCTCATTAGCTATGAGGACAAGGTGGGTCAACTACGGACGTGGACCGTTGAACATTGTCTAACATTGCATCAAGGCCACTCCACAACTGTGGAAATTGGACACGTCAAAGAATACTTCCCGACTTACCATCTAGTGAGTTATATATGACCCTTTGTTTCTCAAAATGCCCTTCTAAATCGACGCTTCCGCAACGTATAGTCAAAGGTATTTTCCTAAGGTACCAACTGACTTCGCAGGCCCGAGTTACTTCGGAGGCAAAAATGAAGAGCTTGTGCTCTGCGTTGACAAGAGTGCATCCGAGTCTCTTCCTCGTTCACCTCACCTAGTACAGACAGAGTCATTCTATTGATCGAGAATCTGGTACACTTCTTCATCGTATTCGAGCCCACGAACTAGGTCGGGATGTCACTTGTATTGCCTGGAATCACCCTCATGACTCCTTCATGTTCGCGATCGGAAGTCTTCACGGTTCTGTCCAATTATGGACAAGGCACGAACGGCAGCTTCTGTCCACTACATTGCGCAGCGCATCGCCAGATGACATGCGGGACTCTGACATTCCCCTGCCACAGCAAGAACAAGAGACTGGAAGTGGTCAACGAAATGATGCACTTAGATGAAGGTCGCTTCAATTTCCAATACCGATCTTTGGTATCTATACAATTATCGTGACTAGTGTTCAATTATGCTGGCGGTGCTTGTGCTTTGCTCGTAGTGGGCACAATCTTCCGGTTCTTGTCCATGAACATATCAATTTGCTCGTCTGTGATCTTAGCTCGGCGCTAGATGAAATAAGTGAGAAAGAAGATTCTGTGGGCTGAAGTAATGAAAGCAACCTCCTGAAAGTCGGAAACGAACTGTTGTAGCAGCTGGATGCATTTAGCTTTCAGCTGGCCCGTCAGGAGACGTCCTGCGCGGTACTCCTAGGAAAATGAAACGAAAATATGAGCAGACAGATTGCTACAACACATTTGAACTCACCTCCCCCATATGAGCTAGCTCCTCGTCATCTTCCAGGAAGAATGTCAGATATTGATACGCAACATCTACCTCCGTATCTCCCCCGAGCCTCCGATGCTCCTCTTCCGTCTCCTGCCCTCCCGAAAATCCATGTTTGTTGATCTTATTCTTTATCTGTGCAGGCTTATCCGTCATATAGATACTGCTATTGGGATCACTCGCGCTCATCTTCGTTTGCGGGCCCTGTAGTGCAGGGAAGAATTTCGAGTGGATCAACGAGGGCTTGGGATATTTGAGTTTTTGGGCGACGTCTCTAGTCAGACGAAAGTAAGGATCCTGGTCAATTGCGCAGGGGATGAGGCAGGGAATGTTTGATGTGGTGCCAAAGATTTGAGGGAACGAATTGGAGAATGAGGGTGCTGCTTGGATTGAAGCAAAGTGTATTTTGCCGATATTATCACTGAGAAGGTGAAATTAGTTGACACTGAAGCAGTGGAGGCGGAGATACACACGAGTCATTGAATCCAAACGTAGCTTTCGCCTGACTATATGTGATTTGACGAGATATCTTGGAAACATTCTCGTAGAAAGGTCCAGATACATAGTCATAGTCACTAAAGATGAAGGTCTTATCAGGATTGACTCCGACGGCAATGATATCGCGTGCGTTCATGCGCCCAAAGGCTTTGGTTTGTTCCACTTTGAGTTCGTGTTTGAACAGGAACTTTTCGTCATCTGGATACATCTGATCAACAGCGATTGGACTTGAGATGCTGTCGTAGCATACCCGTTAATTGGATGACCAAGGGAACGTCGAAAACATCCTGCAGCCATCTTGACCCCCTCA
This sequence comes from Lentinula aff. lateritia, assembly GCA_027886305.1. Classification (NCBI taxonomy): domain Eukaryota; kingdom Fungi; phylum Basidiomycota; class Agaricomycetes; order Agaricales; family Omphalotaceae; genus Lentinula; species Lentinula aff. lateritia. The sequence continues at coordinate 7,419 of MU795147.1, forward strand.
GCAAAAGTGTTTGATTATGGATACAGGACGCACTTTGTGAAAACGAAAGGGATCATGTGGCCCAAGTGCATGCTATCGCTGCTGGGGCCTCTTCCGGTGTACAAGAAGAATGGTTTGCCTTGCTCATATCGATCCAAGATTTTGTCGAATTCGCTTGGCGACAAGATTAGCATCTATTGCTCTTAAGCAGCGACGAAACTCACCGATGTGAAAAGAACATCCCTCTCCTCAGCAAAACATGTGGTTTCCTCCCAGTCAACTTCTCAAACCGCTGCAGCAAAGATTCATCGATACGCCGAGTACCAAATTGCACAATGAGTTTTTCATAATCAATCGCCTGCTGCTTTCCATCATTTGACACAGATCCTTGCACATCCCAGGGTGTGACAACTTGGTCGTGCGACGAAGCATCCGCCGGCGCTGATTTGACTGCTGCAGCATCGAGAGAGGGGGCTGATCCAGTTGTCGTCGGGTCCGCTGTGGATCTGGAAGTGTTATCAACATGAGAGACCCATCGATAGTGCAACAGTAGAAAATAATTTACTCTGCTAAGGAAATGTCGGTTAATGTTTTGGCCAGGTCGTGTACTGAAGGGGGAGCAGTAGGGTCAGAGGACATTGCTTCAGGAAGCAGTGTGGGATTAGCAGCGCTCATCGACTGGTACGTCCTAGAAGTGACTCGAGGAGATAAATTGGCCGCAATCGATAGTGAGAGAGCCAAGATAAGATAAGATCGGATGTTTTGATGCCCTTTTCTCTCGTCTCTTGTGGTTCCAACGCGCACGGACAACTAGCAAATGGGAAATTGGACGACGCACACACGTTCCAGCCTTGTATATTCGAAGATGAGAACGTAAAGAATTACAGCATATCGGAGAGAATCATCCATATCGCAACTAGCGGGAATCATGTATTGTTGTTGAGCGAGTTTATTGAGGAATCAACTGGCTGGACGAGGAGATCTCTTTGGGGCTGTGGTGACGGTCATTCTGGACAGCTGGGGAATCTTGGAAGGAACGAAGATGAAACAGTATTTCGGCGGATAGACCTCCAGCTCGCAGAGCATGGTCTAGAAGATTATCAACCAAGGTTAATATGTTGTTCTTGGGAAACATCTTATGTCGTATTGTCCTGCGAACGAAAGCCAGATGCGCTGATCTCTATGGGTAGCAATGACTTTGGGGATCTGGGTGTCGGTCAGAGCTTGTCTGTGCATGCCAAACTATTCCATACCGTCCTATTTGATCATCTCCCAATTGATGAACTGGCTATGGATGGCGCCTCTTTACAAGTAATTTCTGTCTCCGCAGGTCAACACCACATCATTGCCCAGATAAGAGTCCAGGTTAGCGAACACTATGGTCGAAGTCTCATCGTTGGCTGGGGCGCAGCGCGCCATGGCCAGTTAGGCGATACGACCATGCTCAACAAGAAAACTCCCTTCTTCTCTCTTCCCAAGATCATCGAAATACCTCATCAACCTGACGACCCAGTAATCCAAATATCACTTGGACATCGACACAGCGTTTTTCTCCACGAATCTCGTCGCCTTTCTTGTTTAGGCTCCAACATGAAGTCACAGATAACTGATCTCGATACGTTTCGCAACGTTTCATTTGTTGAATGCACCTGGAATGGGACGTACTTCATTGATACATCCGGATTGTTATATGCCACCGGAAGCCATTCCAAAGGACAACTTGGTCGTTCGTTGTCCCTGGAGCCATTATCTTCCGTTCAACCTCATCCTATCGAATTTCCTTTCGCCACCACGCTTTCGAAGTATATATTAAAGATCGCATGTGGTAGCGAACACGTACTTGCCTTAAGTATTAGAGCAGAGTCAGACCTTCGGTCAGAAGTTTGGGGATGGGGGTGGAACGAGCACGGAAATATGGGTTTATGTTCGACGATGGACGTCCATACACCTGTGAAGCTTTGGCCGCAGGAAGATGATAATGAAAGAGCAATCGCAGTTGGAATTTGGGCAGGGTGTGGAACAAGTTGGATTGCGGTGGAGAAGTGAAGATCGAAAAATTATACAGTATTATTACAACAATATACATACGAGAGAGCGGGTGCGTTCTTCCTACTTAATCGCCAATCGGTAGATCCAGGTCGTTATGGATTTGTCTGACGGTGGTTTCCTTTAAATTGGCCAGCTAAATCGAGATATAACCATGAACACATTAATAGACGAAGAGGCTGAGGCTGACCCGTCCTATAAGCATCTGTAAGAAGCATATACCATAGGTTTGTCAAGTTCAATCAACGCGTGCCAGGTCCATATCGAGAAAAGAATATTACGCACCTGTGCTGCATCCTTAGCCTCATTATAGCGATGAAGTAACTTGATGTGTTTGTTTACAATCTTTTCTGCATCTTCGTCTTGCCTAAATATCGATTAAAGAGGTCCTTGGTAGGATATCCAGCTATGACCAGGTCCTACCCAAGTTCTTGTTGAAGCCTATTCACTTCTGCTTCAAGTTGAGTAATTCGGGCTTCTTGCATCTACAAAAGGTCCATATTTGAGGATCAGTGAAGACAAAAATTACTAGAAGATTTGGTACCTGTTGCGAGACGCGTGCATGCATGGTGTAAGTTGGAGCTTGAAGGTTCAGACTCAAGTCGCGCGTCGTGGAAAAATATTGACGCGTTCACGAGTAACATGTCATTGTAATGACTGATTCGTAGTCTCCCGAAGGCTTCAAGTACTAGTTCTAAACCTTCCAGTCCAGGATAGAATATGAAGAAATCAGCTCATTGGCGCTTGTTGGAATACCAAAGCAAACACACAAGTACAGTACTTTTATATAAGCTATAGAGGATATATGTGCTTTGAAAAAGTGAACGAATTTTGGTTCTGTCGTCTCAGTGTCTGTTCCATGTTCCATTCAATGGGATGATGGGTGAAAGATGGGATAAGAATCCCAAATTGAATAATCAGAATGCGATGTCGAAAATTGATGGATGTGAAGATAGCAAGATTAAAGTGAATGGTAGTGAGGCAGTGCGATGATGGAGATGAGAACGGAGATGAACATCAGTGCGATATTACGAGTTGAATGTGGAAAAGGCGAGGCAGGACAAAGAAAAGACTACCGAAGGAGTCAGAAAGTCAAAGAGACAAAGCAAGATCAAATTGCAGCGAACAAAGATCATTCAAACGCATTCCGTTATCCATGTGAAGATTGCGGCTATTAATCAACCGAGAACCGGGCGCCGGTCACGATGTGACTGCGGGATGAGCGCATGCAAAGAGCATAAACAAGCTGAACAGTGGGACGATTCATGGACTAACAAACCGTTGGAAGGTTTGATAAAGACCAGAGAAACGAAGGCGAAAAATGAAGTGAGTACGAGAATTAGAACCACAGAAGGTCATGCGTAGCATATTGATATGTTCGCCAGCAGAAGGGAGAGCACATTCAGGCAAGTGCAAAGGCTTAAAGTTTCATGGTCCTGGGTATCGGAAGGTTGGACTAAGGAAGGTTGGATTCAGCGCTTGCGGCAATGATGGGGAAGGATAAAGAAGAGAGCCACGTGGGAAATGACTTGGTTGATCAATCAAATAAAGGCGGAGTTTCAATCTCACCATATATAAGTGGCCATCTTTCAACGCCAACCTCCTTCTCTCCCCCCGTTCCCACGCCTGTCATATAAAGTTTTTTTTTTTTTGACGATGTCGTTTGCCTTGCCCGCTCGTCAGGTCACTTTTGGCCGCTCCAACGTCTCAGCTCAACAACAACAGTTGTACCAGCAGCAGCAGATCCAGCAACAGGTCCAACAGCAGCAAAAGCAACAACTTCAGCAGCAGCAGCAGGCTCAGCAGAGCGGTGGTCTAGCGTTACCCGGCGGTGCTTATCTTCAGAAGCCTACCAATCCGGCGGGTCCCTCCCCATTATCGAACTCCTTCCAGCCTTCATTACAGGCTTCACATCCTCAGACGAACCCACTATTAGCACAGTCTCAAACTCCTCCGTCGACTGTCGGCTCTCCATCGAATGCGGTGGCTGGCCCATCCACTCCATCTGCCGTCCCTGCTACACCTGCACCGTTGACCCTCGAACAGCAGCATATCACTGCCGTCGAAGGCATTGTGCCCACTCTTCAAAACATTGTCGCGACCGTCAACCTCGATTGTCGACTAGACCTCAAAACCATCGCCTTACATGCGCGGAATGCAGAGTACAACCCCAAGGTTGGTACTTTTCTATGATTACTCATTCCGTGTGTGCAATTCGAACTGCTTCGATTTGTTCCGCGTATAGCGTTTCGCAGCCGTGATCATGCGTATTCGTGACCCCAAGACCACTGCGCTCATCTTTGCGTCGGGCAAGATGGTTGTAACTGGGGCCAAGTCCGAAGATGATTCTAGGCTTGCATCACGGAAATACGCCAGGATTGTGCAAAAGCTTGGTTTCGATGCTAAGTTCTCGGAATTCAAAATCCAAAATATCGTTGGTAGTTGCGACGTCAAGTTCCCCATTCGTCTTGAGGGCCTTGCATACAGTCACGGACAGTTCAGCAGCTATGAACCCGAGGTACATCTACTCATTGCACGGATCGTTTACTTTTTAATCTTCACTGTCAGCTTTTCCCCGGTCTGATTTACCGCATGATCAAACCGAAAGTTGTCCTTCTGATATTTGTATCTGGCAAGATCGTTTTGACCGGTGCTAAGGTAATTTCTTTCATCTTATTCCTTTATCCCCATGACATCGTCGATCGAGTTGGTCGTATGTTGAACGGCTGTTCGTCTTTCTTCGATCTCAACTTTCGTGATCCGCGATGTCGGTAGTGGCTGACGGTGGAATGTTTGAACATATCCGCTGACGCTATTTGTTTCTCTGTCCTCACTAGGTCAGAGAAGAGATTTACACCGCATTCAACACTATCTACACTGTGTTGTGCGAATTTCGGAAACCATAGAAATTGGCCGGTAAACAGCCGGTAAACATTGGCTTCGGCTCATGGACCTGTTTGCATCCACGACTACTTCACTTTGAGGCCTCGCTCGTCGTCGATATCTATCATTATATTCCTTGTCCATTTTCATGGTCGGCGGCGTGGTCATGATCTCGCTTAAAACATTCTCAATATTCGAATGACTCGTAGAAGGCATGGCGTTCTCTCTCTGCGCCTTGTCTTGTCTCTACACTTACTAAACCTACCGCATAACTACTGTATCATTTGGCGCTTTACATTCTTGGGCATCGTTTCTTCTCGTTTCCGCTGTACTGTATATCATTGCAATTACTCCCAATCTCCATGCATTACTTTACTTATACAACACATTACATATCAGCATATTCGTATCCGTACGTACATTTAACACAGTGGCTTTCACTGTTCCTCAGTGTGAATGAGAGTGAAGAGTTTTATCTTGGTTACGATTTATATCTGTAACCCTTAGCTGTTGATGGGTGCCTGCATGTTTTCCATGTCGATGCAGATAGATCGCTTGCTACTTAGGTCCTTTGCCACCCTGAAATGACCAAGCGCCCGTGCATTTTTTTCTCGCGTCAGACGCCCGTTTTTAGCCACTTTCGGCACTGGTTCTGTGATTTCTCCTACAACTTACAGCCTTCTTCTTCCTCTATCACACATTGTTTATTCCAGCCTCTACTCAGTCTTCACCAGTTTTTAACCTATATTTCCTACTCATCTTTGTGCCATGCCCCATCCTCTGTAGCCTTCCAAGTAGCATGACTCATTATTTCCAATGTTGCCCCTTTGCATTCCTACATTTGGTGTTGGAGATTACTGTAGTATCTGCAAAACCTGTATCTCTGGCTCAGGGTCTGAAAGCAGCTGAGAGCAGTTCCCAGCAGTGAAAGCACCCAGAGCAAACTGTTTTCAGTGCTTTCAAAGCTGGGATCTACTGGGATCTGCTCTCAATCCTCAGCCAGATTCAATTATCTGAAGTAAAACCAAATCTACACCTTGACAGAGACATTCAGTTACCCTCTGTTACCCTACAGCATTGCACATTCAAGTTTTGCATACGTGGTCTTTGCATCATCCCTAGTGCTCCTGCCATACCAGTTATATTAGATTAAATCTTTCCTTTCCCAAGCAAATTGGAGCCAAGTTTTATATCACTTAAATGGATTTTGATAACACTCAATGCAAGCGAGGTGAGCTAGTGCAGATATTTGTGTCCCGGAAAAAAACACCGGCTTATATTATACATAAGGTAAAAAAATATACCAAAGAGAAGCTATTAATGCTTTCGGCAACCCGCAGGGAACGAGTGGGAAAGATCATCCTTTGTATCAATGCTCTGTGTTGTCGTCGATATGCCTAATTCCAAGCATATTACACACACAACCATTTTTGCTATTTAAAGATTACAATGATGAGCAATGCAGGGAGGATGTAGCTATGGGAGGAGCATCTTGCTTGATAAAGACAATCATTCATCATTCGCCGCCATATCTATATTCACATGATCAACGATGGTGTATTCTAACAACAAGCACTTTTTTTGCGCTGAACGGCATACTGTGGGGCAAAGAGGACAAAGGAATCAGAAGATAAGTTGGGGGCGAACATGTCCTTCTTGGCTTCACGTCGAGAAAGAGAACAAATACAATCTTGTTGAGCGAAGCAAAGGCTCACGATTCTATACATTGACCGAGATCCCCTCAACCTTTTTCAAAAAATCTGTCCAACTTGATGTGATTGTTTTGCCATGCGAAATAAGAATCAGAAAATGAAGTGTTCGTGGAAAGTGTTTGTGGAATACATATGGAAACAGCAGTTTGCAAAGAACGAAGTCACGGCACGGTGCGAGTTCTTCGTTGAGGATGAAGGCTGGAATATGCTGGAGGTACGGACTGTGGATGAAACCCAGATTCTTCTTCCGACAACAGTCATTGCGATGATGCTCCAGAGAGCCCGCGAGGAGCTCGGGAGGTGACCGAGGGTTGCCCGGTGGGTATCGGGAGTCTAGGAGAGTCAGCACGGCATCCTCGCTCACCATAAGTCGTCGTTTTCCACATGTGTATGTGTGTTTGACTCTTGAAGAAAGGCGTGGTCAAAGAGTTGTGGCACCGCTACTGTCATTTAAATTGCACGTGTAATCGGAAAACACTTCCGCGCGTCCGCAGTTAAACTTATTTATAAATCTAATTACTACTATTAGTATTACCTTCCGTCCTATGTCTGCTTGAACGTTTTTTTTCTTCCTTCCACCATGTTCTTCTTTTGTCATTCACTCCTCTGCGTCTGTCTTTTCTTTTCCTTCTACAACCCCATTTCTGCATCGAACATTGCATCTCGTTTGGCCCGAAGAACGAGTCGCCACGTTCAAAGGTTTACCAAGGATCTCAATGTCGCGTTGGATGTCGTTCTAGCATCTAGGGAAAAGCTGCAGCCTCAGGTCCACTTAACCACTGGCTCTCAGACTGTGTTCTGCAAATCCGATTCAGGTGCAACTTCTGCAGGAGGCAATTCTTCCTCTTCCCCTTCTTCCTCTTCGGGTTCATCGGGTTCCTCGAAATCTGCGGGCTCATCCACCAATACAGCTTCAGCTGCTGGCAGCTCAAGTACAGGCGTTGCTGTTTCCTCCCCATATAAGCTTGTTGAAGAACATGTACGTATTTGTGCTATTTCGGGTGTGCTGTGGTTCACCATTCCCTTTAGAGTGGATCCGATTTTTTCAATGGCTGGACCTTCACCGACGCTGCGGACGTCACTACACACGGTAAGCGATCTGCGATATATTTGCCACCTTGTTTAGCTTAACAACTGCTACGTAGGACTTGTCAATTACGTCGACCAAGGGACAGCAGTGCGTTAATCATCTTTCTCCAAACTCGACGGTTAATCATTTGCCTCTTCGATCCAGTCCGCCAACAATCTTACTGAGATTACTTCTGATGGAACCGTCATAATGCGAGTAGAAACCACTGCTACGGTCACTGGGAACCGTCAAAGTATCCGGATCACAACCAACAACGTCTATAACTCGGGCCTATGGGTTTTGGACGCTATTCATATGCCTACTGGGTGTGGAACTTGGCCGTGAGTAGCTCTGATTCCCCAGTTTCTTCGCCTCTACTTCACCGTTAATACTTGATTCCAGTGCGTTTTGGACAAATGGCCCAAATTGGCCGGATGGTGGTGGGTCCAATCTTCGATTGGTAAATGGAAATGTCCAATGAGCATCTGTTTACAGGAGAGATAGACATTGTAGAAGGGGTTGGTGACAATACGAACGACCAGGCCACCCTACATACTTTGGAAGGCTGCTCTCTTGCTTCGTCGAGCTCGTCAGCACTCGATATCACCGGATCAGTCATCACCTCTACTGATTGCGTTTCAACCGGTGGAGGCTGCGGTATCAGATCGAGCTCGACGGTATCATACGGAGCTGCTTTCAACGGTAACGGAGGTGGCGTTTTTACCAGTATGTTTCTCACCTCCCTCTTATCTCGTCACAACACTGAACTGACATGCTGAAATCATTTCTAGTGACTTTGAACTCGTCCGGTATCGCTGTCTGGTTCTTCGAAAGGTCAGCTATCCCGTCGGATATCACAGCTGGTACACCCTTGCCTGCCCTCTGGGGTACTCCATTTGCTTGGTGGTCGTCACCAAGTTGCAACATCACAGAATTTTTTGGTTACCAGTCTACGATCTTTGACACTACGCTTTGGTGCGCTTGCTTATTTACTCCCCTAATGTGTCAGCTTTTGACGTATTTCTTTCTCCTTTGTTTCAGCGGAGACTTAGCTGGCTCTGTATGGGCTGACGCTGGTGCACCTGGTCAAGAGCAGAGCTGTGCGACACGTACAGGCGTGTCGGATTGCAATACCTTTGTGCAAAACAATGGTGCTGCATTCCAAGATGCTTGTACGTATTCAATATCTCACTCTCATCTTCTAATTACTTCTAAACTCGATCGCGTACAGATTGGGAACTCAACAGTGTCAAAATCTATCAAATTCCCAGTTAATACCTCAACCAGAGTTCCTGTCACGAATCACGGAAAACACGAGAAACACGATAACATGTATCCATAGATTAAACGAGATGCGCCTGATATAATGATTTAGATATTCTCGCTGTTTATTTACTTATAGGGATTTGCGCTGTGCGCTGCTTGTAGTCCATTTTTCAAATCACAAGAGGAAAGAATATTATACAAGGAACAAGGTTTTTAGATTTCGGGACTTGGTAAACTATTTCGTTTGTAAGAGGACAGCGAAATGTTTCGAACTCCAGACCATCGACTTCCGCGTAATCTCGGGATACACATTGGAGCTACATTGCATACAGCTTAATATTACGGTGTTGCGAGATCATGCGACGAACTCAGGGCTAAGTACTATGAGTTACACGGTCCAGATCAGTGTGTGGTTGTAACAGCATATGGTGTGATGTATTCGGCGAAAGTGACAAAAACAGGCGTAGGATAGTGTAATAAGAGTGCATGCACGGATTGCAAGGTATAGACCATATGTAGGAGAAGAGAAAATTCCAAGGAGCGTAAAATCAAAGGGTAGAAAAGAAAACTTCAGACACCTGCAACAATCCTACAGCAGTTATGTTAATAATCATTGACGAATACAGAGACGAAGATGGACGTACTCTTCCGCCTTGTTCAGCGCCTGGACCATACTGATAACCTCTTTTCTCCTGTTAACGACGTACTCGCTCTCCTTGAGCAGATCTTCCAACACCTCCTGCTTGTATAGCTCTTGTAGAAGCTCTTTCTGCAAGGTCTCCTTCGCATGATTGACGAGAGTAAGAGTAATTGCCTTAGGCACCATGTCAATCATCTCGCGCTTGACAATGTTGAAGTACGAATGGATCAAAAGCTCTGGATAAATTCAAGATGTTTCAGTACTTGTGCAAAAGTGAGCTCGAATAGACAACGCACTGATAACTTCCGTTTCCATTGTTTCTCTCTCGCTCAAAGCTGCCTGAGGTTTAATAACTGGCGGGGGCGCCTCCATGGTAGAGGGTGTGCTGGTTCCACCCGTCTTCTTGGCTGTTCCCGCTCGGCTGTTCCTTCCGCTACTGGTGAAGAAAGATCCGAAAAAGCCTGTTTCGTCTTTCTTTGCTTCAACGTCAAGATCCTTGTTGTTGTTGATGACACCAGGAGCAAGTTTGCCTGTCTTGGGGTCGGATTGGGGAGGTGGGGGTTTGGTAGCATTCAGCCGGTCATTGACAATGGCCATAGCCTAGAGTGAATAACGTCAGCATTTATCTCTCCATATGTCAGGTCCTAGATACTTTGTGTCCGTTGATGAAATCGGGATGTGTAGTGTTCACATAACATGCTTGCATACTAGATCAATTTCAGCGGATATTTGACGATCAATGTTCCGATCACTTACGAGACCATATCGGACACTAATTTCGTCGTCGGGGTCATACAATTCTTCAAAAAGCCCACAACAACCGCATTGAATCGTTCGCGCAGAGCAGGGTATCTCTTGAACGCTTGCTGTTCAAAAGACACACCGTCAATACTGTACCTTTAGAATATAGTGTATGTACTCACAATCTTGGTTAACAATTGGCCAAGTATACGGATGAGCTCGTCATATACCAGCTGACAACACTTCAAACTAGGTTCTTCTAGACGCTTGATTTGCTGCTTCACGATGACCTCGAAAGCTGCTGTGCCGACAAAAAGCGCTGGGGTGGAGCCCTAAGGTGCGAGCTGCATGAGATTTGGATTAGTATGGGAGCAAGATTACGTACAGATGAGTTATACAGCAGAATTCGGATGTCTCCGTCTTTCACTTGGTCGAAGGGATCGATATTCTTGATACCGTTGTTGAACAGTTCGTGGAAGACGAAACTGATACGTGCACCTCCTGAAAGTTCATTTACAGATAAGTCGTTTGTGCTACCATCAAGGACTGTCCGGAATTCATTGGTGAACTCCGTAATGACAGATAGGACGACATTGCCAGAGTTATGCTCGGCCATAGGCCCTCCAAGTTGCATAAGTTCGGCATTGTATTTCTGCAGCTGGGAGGAAATTCTGGCTTTAATGTCGGGGAGAGTGGCGCGAATGTGATGCATAAGGATCTATATACATATTGGAATGAGATAACCGCGGGCGAATCAAGCTGCGTACCATGTTGAGTTTACGAGTCAGGAATGGAGTACCGCAATACTGTGCTTTTCCTTTGTAAGACGGATGGTTTTCAAAGAAGTCGCGTTCAGCTTCGAGCGCAAGTGCGATGGATTTGGAAGAGTCAATGTCACGTTGACCTCGATTGACCACTGGTACATAACCCATACGGAGAGGGATGACACGACCGGCAAGGATGTCAACGACATCTGTGCCAGTGTCCCTGTGGAAATGTATTTTCAGAACCTCAAAATCCTAAAACGAATATTGGCACTCACATCAAATCGATTTTCGTCAATACACCGATGGTCCTATTTCCTTCAGGGTCTACATCTCTAGCCATCTTCAAACCATCCGAATTGGCCAGATCAACATTTGCAGGTGATACTGCCAAGATGATACACGCAGGTTTCGAAATGTACTTCATGAGCATATCACGAATCTGTTTCTCGATATCCTTTGGCTGGTCTCCAACAGGCACCTTTGTCAGACCAGGAAGGTCGACCAAAGTCAAAGTTAGAACTTTGGGCGAGTATATACGTAAGTTGATGGGTTGAGGTGAGATTCCTGCGTTGCGGCCAGTCTTCGCTTCAGTGTCACGAACAATCTCATCCCGAATCTTGTGGAAGTCGTAGAATTTTTGGCCAGGTAGATGCAAGAATTCACCCCACTCATCTGCGTTGGCCGCAGCGTCTCCGTCTTTCCCCAGTTCTGGTGCTGAAGAAACGAAAGTACATCAGTTCCTACTCGCGTTAGTCCAAAGAATACGCACGACCACCATTCTGATGTGCTGTTGAAGGTCTATGTATCAATTGCAAGACCTGCAAAGCAACAATTACAAGCTGTCCAGCGCCTAGAAACACCAAAAAGACTTGCCAGTGGTCGTCGTGTCACGATACCGGTTCCACGAGGCAGGAAATCCCTTCCGACAATATTCTGAAAGGCAGTCAGTCTTTCTCAAAGGATCAGACAGAAAGGAAGCAGACACACCTCTAGAACACTACTTTTACCACTACTCTGGCTTCCCAAAACACATATCTGAGGCAAGTCTATTGAAGCTGTTGAGGTACCGACAGCGTTGAAGACATCCTGAAGCTTGTTGACAATAGTAACAATCTCTGAGCCCAATCCCGCTGGACCTGTAGACATTTCGAGTACAATCGAGGTGGTCCAAAATTACAGTCGTAAGGTAAAGAAGGAAGGAAGAATTAAGGTTGCGTGCCCCGCCGCCTCACCTGCGCGTCAAATCATGTTGCACTGCCACTAACCACTGCTGCGCCTTGCAACATTGCAATATCACTTCATGTTTATGCTGCGCTACTCTGCTTTTGTTCGAAAGCCAATCATGCAAATATACTCAGATAGCTGCATGTTGTACTACCCAGAAAGGTGCAGACTCATGCACACGTCCAATCTATACAGGGGGGAAATGACTATGTCTTTGCTGTAATATGTATTGACCTCTGGTCCATAATTCAATACCCGCAAATGTTCTCGACCTGATGCCTCGACGAACAAGACCTTTCGTCCACACTTAATTAGATCGGACCGGAGGTTATATCCCGACGTGAGGCTTTTCTGTTTCTTACCTCCATCGTCGTTTCGATGTCGTTCTTCGTTTTTCACCTGAACTTCCTTTTCTTATGCTGGAACACTGCCATCGCCTCTTCCACTCTTCCAGACGAGCTTTTTTCTCCTCTTATACCCCAGAAAATAGCCAATACGTCGAGTTCTCTACCTTCACCAATCCAGTATCCTCAATACACCAACACATGGAATGTCAGCAATCCTGGGGTTTGGCTAGACTTTATACCTGACACTTGGACGTCTGGCTTTTTCCCCGCCTCCTTATACGCATTGAACACCCGCAAAACCCTATGCGGGGCGACCGACGCCAACGCTTTGGGAATTGCTGATTGGTTGGAACTCGGACGATCTACGAGCACGGGACTAATTCCGCTGGAAACTAACAACACGAATTTGCAGCACGATGTAGGATTCGTCAGTTTTCCGTTTTCCGAGGAACTTTTGATGTGTGTCCTCAAAATCCCGAGGCTCCTCTTGACGCTCAGTTTCTCGTAGCGATTCACAGAACGAGACCGCTATACAAGCCATTAATTTATTCGCTGCAGATCTTGCCGCAAGATTTAACCCTGTTGTCGGTTGTACACGAAGTTGGGATACAACGGACCCCACCGATTTCACTGTCATCATCGATAACATGATGAACCTAGAAGTCCTTTGGGCATCTTATGCGCTCACCGGGAATCAAACGCTGATCAACATTGCTAACGCACATGCCAACACGACTATGATTAACCATTTTCGCGAAGATGGTGGGCACTTGATTATGCACTCTTCTACGCCCACTGACCTTCGAATTGTTCAGGATCAACTTGGCATGTCGTAGAGTACAATTCAACTACCGGAGACGTCATCCGTAAAAGAACTTCACAAGGATATTCTGATTCGAGGTATGACTATTCAATGCTTTCGAGCTTGCATAATGACTCATGAAGCTCGATAGCACCTGGAGTAGAGGCCAAGCATGGGCTTTATATGGCTTTGCAAACAGTGAATTTCGACACCTTGTTTATGTCAATCATATAGAGACCATCCTTTCTAGTGTATAACCATACAAAAAACCCAGACTTTCTGAGTACGGCTCAACGTGCCGCAAATTATTTCTTGGCCAACATCCCATCTGACGGAAATGTACCTTGGTACACCGATCTCTGTTAATTCTACATTTCACTCGAGATAAACCATATCTTCGTAGGGATTTCAATGCTCCACTTGATCCTCCTCCTCGCCCAGCGGACTCATCCGCTGCAACTATCGCTGCCAACGGACTACTTCTTCTTGCTCAAGTAGACCCCACTAATGCTGCAAATTGGACAAATGCCGCCATTCAGGTATCTTTGTTTCATGGTCGTCGATGACTGTACTTCTAACTCGGAACATGAGATTTTGCAAAATGTCACATCTCTGGCATGGAATCCCTCCTGGCAGAGTCTATTATCGAATGGAACAGTCAATTGGCCCGCGAATAACTTTTTGACTGGTATCGTCTACGGTGAGTTTACGATCTAAGTGTTGCAAGACCCGCCTTTTACAGACTCAACAGGAGACTACTACTACATCACGGCTGCGAACAAGCTTGTTCAGATGGGTCTTGCGGAGTGTAATGGGTCTACAGCATCAAATCCAGCATTAAATCCATCTTCGACACCAAATCCAGCATCAAATCGGGCTTCTTTGGCACAACTCATCTCTCAGGACGTGAATCTATACATTATTATCACCTTACTTTCAATGTATCTATATTGAAATGCACAGTCGATCCTGTTGGCTTAGGCTCCAGTCTGTCTGAGATAGTAAGTTTCTTCTCTCACCGAACAGTATTAGGAGCTCTATTCGTTTTCGTCTCCTGCGTTGACGTGAATCAAGAACGCTTGCGAATGGGCCTAGTCTGGATATAGGAGTGCCACTGTTATAAGACTGGGAATTTTTTGGTGTCTGGATAATACCGTTGACTATGCCACTCTTTGAAGAAGCGCACCTTATCCACAAGATTCTCTTTGGGCAGGCTTTTTTGCTTTTAATGGTCATCGTTCTCAGAAACCGAGCCCAGCGTCTACCGTTACCTCCCGGGCCCAAGGGATACCCTCTGATAGGAAATGCATTGAGCCTCCCCTCGGAAAGGCCTTGGCTCACGTATTGCCAATGGAGCAAGCGCTTCGGTGATTGACTTTCTCGTCGTTTTCCTTCATTCGTATTGACCTCGTTCATGTTTCGTTGAAAGGCGATGTCATTCACTTATCTGCTCTAGGACAATCAATCATCATCCTCAATTCTGCTCGATCTATTTACGACCTTCTGGAGCGTCGAAGTGCATTGTACTCTGACCGTCCATCGACGGTCATGGCAAGCGAATTGTGAGTGTGTCCCTAGACGGTAGACGATACGTAGACATGAAATTTCCAGAGTTGGTTACGAAGATAGTCCCGCCTTCATTTCGAATGGTCCTCGTCATCGGACCTTCCGTCGCCTGTTTTCAGAAGTGCTGAACCCTAGAAGGGTAGAGGAATGGCGTCCATTGCAAGAGCAAAAGATTCAAATTCTAGTGAGAGGATTAACGGAAACACCCGCAGCATTTCGGGCCCATATTCGGAGGTAAGACTGATGCGTGTGGACATCTTACATTACCGATGCTCTCTTTACTTCAAGATATATCGCGAGTCTGGTGTTCGAAATATCCCATGGGCATACCGTCGAAGGTGACGACGATTATTTTATTCGCATGGCCAAACAGGTAGATGATGACATTTCCGTGCTAATGGTGCCCGGAAACTTTTTAGTCGATTTTTTCTCTTTCTGTGAGCTTCTTATCTGTAACCTCCGCGATGTTACTGACTTTCGAGTTTGCAACCTTGGAAGTGCGATATATTCCCGATTGGACTGGAGCACCTTTCAAAAAGAAGGCGAAATTTTTCAAGCAAACGTTGCAAAACGCTTTGAATCGGCCTTATCAGCAAGTGAAAGAACAGATTGTACGTTGGAATCTCGGTCTCAATCATCTGGAACGGAAGAATTGATGATGGCAGGCCGCTGGAAATGCTTTACCATCTTTCACTGCAAGCTTGATCGAGCGGAAGGAAAATCCGACAGAGGAGGACACTGCTATTTTCAAATGGGCCTCTTTCATTTTTTACACAGGTATCAACGGTCGGATTCGGTTGGCATATTAAGATTTGACTTCACTCTCATTTCTATCTTTAGCTGGTGCAGATACTGTGAGTCCTCAAGGCCAGGTGCCCCAGGTAGTAAACATATTCTTAACGAGAAGCTGGTCGTTCAGTCAGTGTCGGTGCTCTCATCGTTCATACTGGCGATGGCCGTCAACCCAATCAAGCAGCGAAAAGCACAGGCGGAGATTGACCGTGTTATTGGCTCTGGACGACGTCCGGCATTCAAGGATCGACTAGACCTACCATACGTTGAGAGCATTCTCAAAGAAGTCTACAGACTGAATCCTGTCGCCCCGATTGCGATTCCTCACAACCTCAACCCTACTTCAGACGACGAATATCGTGGTTGGAGGATTCCCAAGGAATCTGTAGTCATAGCAAACAGCTGGTAAGGAAAGCACTCGGAGACTACTGTACTATTTGTATGCCATCTAACGCTAAAGGATAGGGCTGTCCTGCACGATGCCGAACTGTATCCATCTCCCTTTGAATTCTTTCCTGAGCGTTACCAGCAGGGATACCAAGTAGATCAATCTTCGTCAGGTTCAGCCTATGACGGAAACAAAGTGAATCCTGATCCAAGGAAGTTTGCGTTTGGATATGGAAGAAGGTGGGTGGATGATTTTGGTAACGTTCTGCTCGTTTGACATCTATCATCAGGGTGTGTCCAGGTCAGTTACTGGCAGATGACACCGTCTTCATTTCAATAGTTACTATATTGGCTCTCTTCGACATCGGACCGCTTACATCTGGAGAGGAACCTAAATATACTCCCCATTTGATCAGGTTGGTCCCTTCCCGGAAAGTCGAATGTTCATATCATGCCAACCATAGTGTACGCCCAATGTCCATCTAGTCATCCGGAAGAATTCACATGCGATATCATGCCGCGATCGAAAGGAGCTCAAAATCTCCAAGTGTAGCGGATGGAACCCCGATGAGGATTGCGAAGTTCATGAGGTAAACGACTTCCAAATAAGGCAACTTTGCCGTGAATTGTTGTAGCACATAGAATAATACACAGTGTTTCTATTCAAGAGAACCTGCGGCCTTGACCAAGTAGTTTCGTTCACACACCAGTATTGATTAAGATGTAGAGAGCAAAAAAATTAAGCGCCATAATTTAGACGGAAGATGTCGTTTTGACTGTCAAAGATAACACTGAGAATTGATGGCAAGAAAAGCACGAAAGACTGACACATAGTAGCTGCCGCCATCTGGAATGAGATGGAACGTCTGACTAAATTGCAGTGGGTTGGGGCTATCATCGACCTGGAAAAATAGCTACTGATCAACAACGATGCTGTATACAAGTAAGTATATGAGCACACCTGGAGTAGTCCAGTGACTGCAACAATTATGCTGGGTGTAGTGGGGGACGATGGTTGGGCATCGAGAGTCTCCACCTTGTGTTGTACCTTCGAGAACGGTAGGCTCTAGATGGGAGATTCAACAGGATTACAAAAAGGTATTGTAACAAGACTCACGGTCAATTTCTCGATGATCGAAGCCGCACTCTGTATTGGTGTCCCTTCCCATGTCAGCATGGAACCTGGTCGCTGTTAAATTGTAAGATGGTCAGAGATCGAGCTGAAATACAATGGAAAAGCCTGATTGACATAGAGGGAAGACAGATTGGCGCGATCTGAGTCGAAAGTCGAGTAATAAAATTGGACAAACTGCTGAGCTATGGTAGTTATTTCGGCCATGGTAAGAAAAGTGGAGAAAAGTAGATCTAGAGAAGAGCGGAACGAATTTACAGACACGTGACCATCGGCGAAACTACTAGCCCTGGTTCGGATTCCCATCACTATCAGCACCAAACTTGTTTCTATCGTAAAAATGTCCTTTTCTGGAGAACAACATCGACCCGGGATGCGTCGGAAATCCTCTGCGCAAAATCTCCTTTCTTCCTTCAAATCTCCTCCCAATAGTTCAGCGCCACAACCAAGTGCACAGCCATTGACGGTTTCCAGTTCTGCTGCCGCGGCGTATACTGGTCCAGCAGGTGCCCCTACCCCCGTTTCCTCAACCCCTATGGCGAAGGAATGGGATGCGCAGTCGTTGCATGCCGAATCCTTGGGAACAACGACGCCTGCAATAGGGACTTCCGACGAATATCTTCGAGATCTCGTCCAGAAAAGGATTCTGACATTGACATATATTCGGAATATCCATGAAGGGTATGTTATTAAACTATTAAAGTTTTGCTTTTATTTTTGCTGGTTTTACAGACGGAGTCACTGGTTTCATACGATATACATATCACGGACAGACTTGGATCGGGTATTTAACAACGTAGAAATGAAGAAACGGTGTGTATCTGAAAGACTCCCGCGGTGAGATGTTTTGGTATTCATTACTGAGCCAGAACGACGCGATTTCTCATCCTCGGAATGTCGCTTGCCAATTTGCTGGACGTGCCGCAGCCCCAGGACTTTCTGCGAGGACTGCTGAACACTCTGCTCGAGTATGACCAAGCAAAGGAGGATACTGAAAAGCCCAAGATGGTCTGAATTTCTTTCCTTTACTTTTGCATTTTCTTAATCGTTCATATAAAGCGTCAGCCCAGGAGATTATTTCGAGGAAAGCTTGGAGGAAAGCGACCAGGCGTTATGAGCGAATATTCTGGATCATACACAGATTCCACAGAGTCTTATCTAGTCAACCCTCATACAGTACGTTCCATTATGGCTGTAGGATATCAGAGGTACCCTGACTTTTCCGCAGCCATTCCCGTTAGATTATCACCAAACACTGCTAACACTGCTTGATATTGTCTCTGAAGTGTATCATAAAATCGCAAAGCTCATTGGCCCATCTCCGATTCCCAATTCCTCCCAGCATATGATGGGTCCTTTGGGCCTTCTTATACCGCATCCCGGCGTATCGTACCTGTTCGCCGACGGACCTCAATCCACTTTCTCTGGTACTCTCAGTCCAAGTCTGTCCCAACATTCATATCCAAACCTAAATGCGCCAGACGAATTACGTGCAAGTGGTAGCTTATGGAGTATAGCTAATGGAGGTTTACCAGCAACTGGAGGGTTTAGTTTCGGTGCAGGACCTCTTCCTGCTTGGTCGTCCAGTCTAGGAGAGCTGGTACTGAAGATTGACAATAAATTCAAGGTGCGCTTGTTGGTTGCAATTTACACCGTTTATTGAAGTTCGCGCCTTGCTTAGAAATTAACATCGATTCTACTCAAAGAGTTAGATCAATTTGCTCGTACTGGCATCAAGGAGGAACTTGCTTCGCTTGATCCCCTCCTTCGAAACATTAAAATGCCGGATCTTG
Organism: Lentinula aff. lateritia; assembly: GCA_027886305.1. Classification (NCBI taxonomy): domain Eukaryota; kingdom Fungi; phylum Basidiomycota; class Agaricomycetes; order Agaricales; family Omphalotaceae; genus Lentinula; species Lentinula aff. lateritia. The sequence continues at coordinate 26,565 of MU795147.1, forward strand.
AAGCGGCTGGACTCGCAAATTTCGATTAAAATTTCGATAAAACCTTGCTTCTTTTTGGTTGCAGGTATGGGTTTCACATGGTAAGTGTTGTTCTGTTGTTCTCAAGTATAGGTTCCGATTTTTGTGTACAATAGCTTCGTCGATCTGTCGCTTGCCTCGCATAGCCATCGCTTTGACCGTGCTGCACAGTGGTCCCAGACTCCCAGCTGTGATATCATCATATAGGAGGAAACGTTGACGACCGATAAACGACGCCACATATCACCGGCCTGCACCACACCTACCACAGGCTACCGCAGCTTCGCTGCCGGTTGAGAACTAGCGCTCTGTCCTGCGCAAAGTCTATAGTTGGATGTGCCATGCAGTATATATTGGCGATAGATGTGTAATCAAAGAGGGTGTTGTAAAATTTCAGAAGTTACATTGGTGATGTTTGGACGTTCCCAATCACCTCTTATGATTTGCAAACTTAAAAAACTTTCTACGGAGGAATTCAGATTTATTCCCTGACAATGTCCATTGAGCACAGGCCGCAGTCAAGTCAAAAAATTCCATTGCTTATGGTACTGATTCGGAAAGCATATGCACACAACTGTGCTATCGAACAAGAGACACCACCAGTGATCGTTATTATACGTGGAACCAGCTGCAGAACGATGAGCTTGATGATAGTCACCATCGTCGTGCTTTACTTCTTGCAGTTGCATTCGTTATCCTTGCATCCACAACTAATAAGGATATTTTGTCAGCATACGTATGAACCTGACAAGAATGGAACTTACGTGGACGAGCAGCTGCATTCTTTCGAGCCGCAAGCACTGTTAACAAGTATAATTGTTTCGGTCTATTCGTGTATGAGCACCCATTGACGTTCGCTGAAGAGATGGATACTCACAGCGTACATGGCTTGTGGGTTCCGATGAAGATTTCGATGAAGATTTCGATGTTGGGTGTGTGGTTTAAAGGTGGGTTGCTTCAAAACCGTGGAAAGGAGCGAGTCTTTATACTGTACCGAAAGGGCCCGTGCGAGCCCATGTCTGATCCAGATTAGCTGCTGCGAACACTCATGCGGCTTTGAATTGAAGAAAGTCATACGCTGACGTTTTGTTGAGGAGGTCGTAGACAATGCTATGATGAATGTCAAGTAAGGTTTTTGCTGTGTGCTCGATGTAACTCTTCCACCTAAACTAGGGCTCTTTGGAGATAACACTGCCGAAGCTTGTCGACAGGAAGATCCGAATGGGATTATGGGGGTCAACTAAAAACTCACAGTACGGTGCCAGACGGTCACTAGTCCTTGAGCCGACTCCCATCTACACCACAAAGTGTCAGTGGCGTCCCATCAGTTAATTAATTCCAACCTCCTCTAGGCAACCTCTAGGCCTCTGGCATAAGCAAAATTACACGGGAATCCTCCTTGGAGTTTGTTAATATCTAGTTCAGAGTGTATTATGGGAAGTTACGACAACAAAGATGGTGACACCAAGATCTTTGTTGTACATCAAAGGGGGTTCCCCAGCCAAGTCCCTTTGCTCGACTAAGATCCAGTCTTTTTTCCTATCTCAGATCTTCAGGTGAGAGCTTCGAGTGAGCATCGAGGTGATACGAAAGCATATGATTTACATGCCATGACCGAGGCCTCCAATGTAAACCTGTCCTCATATTCATGGGAGCACTAGCTCTGGAATGATTTCAACTCATACTAAAGGCGATTCACTTTTGAATGTAGTGAACTCCTTTGTTAGATCTGTGTCTTTTCAAGGAACATGGAAATGTGCTTGACAAAGAGTAGCCGAAGTTGATACTGATTTAGCTGTTCCAACTGTATGCTGCGTGGCAAACACAGCGAGTCATTCCTACAGAGTTTTCTGCAGAGTTTGTAAGTAGGAAAATGAGAATAAGTATGGAGACAAGGATATGAACTTGAAGAAAGGGTTGGTATTTCAGTGTGACAGTGCAGGAAAGTTATGCGCTGTCATAAGCATAGCATACAAAATAGACTGTGTTCTGATATTCAATGACAAAGAGACTTAGAAAGACAGTGAACGAGTAGACACGAAACGAAAGATTGAAGCATTGGAAATCATACATGTTAGATCAGCAAGCAAATAAAACAAAAGATTAAAGTTTGACAGTTGGAAATTGAAGAGACTTGCGCAACCCAGTCATTATTAGCGTCGGGACTCGGTAGCATCCTCGTTCCCGATACATGTGCATGATACCAGATGAGACCGCGTCTCCAGAAGAGATTGCAGTCACGGTACCGGTGCTTTGTGTAATTCAAATTCTCGCCCATCTATGTATCTAAAAAAATTTCCTTTCCTGGCGAGAAATCCACGTGTGCAAAGCTTTTCGCAAAGCACCGTATCTGCTGGATGCAAAAACCCTTTCAGGTACAATGGGTATCAAATCTATAGCTGGCATTCAGTAATACGTTACGAACGATTTAAGCCTTGCTTCTGGTCTATCCGTTTAGTGTTCACCAGGAAACATCGGGTTGTACGTTCATCTACGCTCATAGGATGGCTGATCAACGCACCTCCGAGGCATTGATTAGAAAAGCCCAAACGGGGTTCCAGTGGGTTCCCCACGCGGAATTTCGTAGGTACTAGAAAATAGACATAGTAACAGAAGGTATGTATCGTGAGGCGGAAAAAGATCGTATCAATCTCAGCCAGAGCGACGCCTAGGGAATGAATTATACTGGGACAGTCGATACTGTTAACTCCTTCTTGAACCGATAAGGTTTTTGTCGGTTGACCTCTGCTAAGATAACAGCGGCAGCTTGAGCATGCTCTTTCAAAGAATAAGAGTGTACCTCGATGCAGGAAGAAATTCCCAAGAAGACAGTGCTCGGGGTGGTCAATGTCATATCCACGTCTGCAAGATGGGATTCACTGATGAGTGTTTATGTGAGGCAGCGACGAGCAGCAGAACTGGCAATGAGCTCAGATGGGCCAGGCCAGTGCCCAGATGCGATATACGTTCATTGTCAACCTGTGCACGATATGAGAGAAAACGTATGGCTCATGATCTACGTTAATAGCTCCCGAAGGGAGTGAATACCTACAGTTTGCTGTAGTTTGCTGCGATCGAAAATTTTTTGAAAGGAGTTCCTAGTAATGAATGAAGCGCATTCCTCCAAATTTAAAGTCTGGAAATTTGCGAACACAGAACCCGATGGAAGTCAAGCAAGGAATAACAACATGTTTGTATAGGCTATCGTCGTCATCGCCCTCAACAAGAGAATTTTTCGAATCCGCATCCACAAGCCTTCGTGGACATTGTACGAGGAGAGCAAGAAAAAGTACTAACCGCGGTACACTGCTCCTTTGTGGAGCGATTCCTGTCAATTCGATAGAAATCTGACTTACTTATATCCTATCCTATCCTATCCTGCTCCAGAATGTATATAAAGAAGCATCCAATTAGGTGCGGAGTAAAAGCGAATTCTGGCTTGCGAGATTAGAGTAGAACAACAGAGCGGGAGCATACCAGACAATGGTAAGGTTATAAGGCTCAGAAGAACCGAAGTACGAAGGTCTTGAACCCGTCTAACTGTGGGCTTTATCTTCTCTCTCCCTTTGCCTTCAAATAATTTAGGCCAGTCCTAGTTTTGAGTTTACCAGTTATTCGCAACGCATTCTTAGGAATCAAAGTGGTAGGATTGTACGAGGTACGGCAGCAGTGAACTGACCGGACGGACAATGTGAATATATCACAAGACAATGGGATAGATACTTAATGGAACATCCAGACAGGCGACGAAAGAATGCAGCAGTGAATAAAATTAGAAGGGAACCTGGGTCATTGTTCAGGGTATGGCTTTAAGAATTCGGGTTCACTCAAAGAGCGAGATCTACAGTCCGTTGAAGATGGAAGCGCGAAAAATGCAGATAATTACAGATCTTTGAGGAAAATGCAACGTAAGGTCATAATCGAAGCAACGACGAGAAAATGGCAAAGATTCATGAACAATAGGTATTAGGTAAATCTGGCCTTTTTCCACATAACGAAGTCATCAAGGAGGGTGGGCCAGGCCTGATCAGGGGAAGTTAAGTGGTTGAACAGGCAAAGTTATGGATGCAATACGAACCCCATCGGATTCATAATCCTGCAGATCGACTTTCACAGTGTCGCAGAATTCGAGCATCTATATAAACAACATGAAATGTTAAAGTCGAGGAATATGACCCATGAAAAGATTATGACCATGGTCCACAAATCTTTGTTTGTCGCCTTGTATAAAGTTTCCTTTTCCTGGAGACAACAGAAACAGGGATCAATGCTTTATCAAGCAAACATTCTACAATGTGCTTACAGCAATGAACTCGAGCACTTCTTGCATTATAGGATATTTCGGAGCGAGTATGACTGACCACAGCGCTGCAGACGTCTTTCCATGCGAGAGTATTCCGTTAGTGAAGGAACAACACAAAAGGGGAACAAACAAGGAGTATACCTCCATGTCAATATTCCGTGATTGCCTGAAGTACAGCGAAATAATGAGAGAAAACAAAGTGGAATCAATAAGACATACTCGGGCTTTGCGAGGCTGAAACAGAAAATATACAGCTTCTGGTACGCGTCTTTGACGTTCTTTGCATAGTTCAAATATGTTCCCCGATCATAAGGATCCGTTTTCGGATTGGATTTGACAGGGGATTTATCAGAAATGAGAAGGTCGTCGAGTTCGGACAATGCGATAACAAGCGAAGGCAGCGTAGAAATTCTAGGGCACCAATTGTGAATGACATGGTCCACGATGTAGAAACGCAACACTCACCTCAGTTTCGCTGTGCCCTTGAGCCATTCATCCTTGGTAAATGTCCCCATCTCCTTGGCATCCAACTGCCATGCTAGAATAAGTGGCATCGCGCCGTCCATTGGGATTTTGGCTTCGTTGCATAGCTCTTCAAGACCCGCAGGTCCGATAACCGAACAATCATCGGCGTCAGCGTACTTCTGGAACAAAGCCAGCGCTCGGGCAGGTGTATATGTTTCAGAGTCCAGCCGGAATTCGCTACTGTGAGCTGGTTTAGATGAATGCTTTGCTCTAGAGTCAGAGCAAGGTAATATGAAGGTTCAAACGTTCACGGGCCACTCACTTTTCCACTCTGGTTCGGTTTCCCTTCACTATCGGGTTTGTCAGAAACGCAGCATAGAAATAAGGATAGACGCATTAGGATGCATGCACGCCCCCCACGCCAGGGAGAGATTATAAAGAAACCGGCGTTCGAGGGCGAATGCGAGAACGATGGAAACGGCTTACGTTGGTTCCTGACATGATTTATTTAACGCCACGTGAAAATCCAAAAGGGAAATACGCGTCTAGTAAATCGTACTCACGTCGCGACTTTTTTCAATAGTTCGAAATCATGCAGTACACAGAATTGTTGGAGGTTTCATCAGCGGGCGTTGAGCTGCATGTTCTGCACTCACATTGTGCTTGTTGCTGATTTGGTGGTTTTGGGAGCAGTTTTAGTTTTAGAAGTCTTTGGTCTTTTAGCTGGAGGCTCAGAGTCCTGTGAAGAGGCAAAGCTTCAATGGTGATCTTCTGAAGATTTTGTACAGACGCACCTTATCACCTTCACTCCCATCCTTTGTCTCCTTGCTATATATTGCGCCTGTCAGAAACGAGTTCGCGAAGGAATGTTTGTAAGACAAGTAACCTGCTCGCTTTTGTGGTCTTGGGCTTGGCCTCCCTGGCCTTTGATGCTGGCTTTTCTTCTGCTTGGGTACTAGCTGATGTCCGAGTAGAGCTTCTGGTGGTCCTGGTGCTAACGGGGTTAGTGGAGGCTTCGACTGCTTTGCGCTAATCCGAGAGTGAGTTGGAAAGCAGCGGGATGAGCAGAATTCAAAAGGTTTACCTTGGGTGGCATTCGTGAAGGAGTACTTTTACCTAAGAGATCTAGAGATGTGGGCAGAGATACAGATGGTATATACCGGCTAGAACAGCAAATGGCGTCACCTTAAGCATGTGATGTGGCACATGTCCTTCAATGAGTAATTGAAGACACCGGTCCGTCATCTTTCAACTTTCCCCGCCCCCGTTTCATGAACCACCTCTTCTCTTCTTCATGACGAGCAAAACTCAATTCCAAAGACTTATGTCTGATGTCCAAGACCCTTCCGATTTCCCACAACAGTCCGAAGCTCCTGGTCTACGCCTACTTGATTCTGCTCTACGATGCACAATCTGTTCAGAACTGTTTGATGGGCCTGTAACTCTCAAATGTGGGCACTGTTTTTGCTCTTTGGTGGGCGTCAGTAGGCTTGACTTTCAAGTACTTGGTGCTCATCTTCGTTCTCAGTGCATTCGACAAGCATTGGCTGAAAAGCAAGAATGCCCTGCTTGTCGCGAGTTCGATGTAAACGAAGGACATTTGCGAAAGAACCCGGTGATGGAAGAGGCAGTCACTGCGTGGAAGGAATGTAGGTGTGTTCATTGAGAATTTTTGGCGGTCCCTACCTTAATCATATTCTCGAGACCATATATACTTCGGGTGCTTGACGAGAATAGCCGGCGGGTTCAAGTTGAATCATCCAGACCTTCCAAAAGGCGGAGGTTACATGACGAGTCAGGATCAACCAGCGAAATCATCTACGTTAAATCTACGGCTTCTCAGGATTCATACACTCCCACTCATTCTGAACAAGCCGAATCAGATACGATAAATTCAAACGAGAAGGACCCCCAGTCTGCACGACGTGCGTCTTTTGTTACTGAAATTCCGCTGTAGACCTCATATAACCCCCAGCCGACAATTTCATCGACTGTCCTTTGTGCAACAAGCGCGTCAAATACAAAGATATCAATCGACATATAGATGAACTATGTCGGGATGAGCCTGGACCTGTTCGCTCGTCGTCCAAATCTCAATGGGACAGTATCCTCGGTTCCAAAAGTAGGGTTCAAAGTTCAAAGAAGAGGCAAAAGGGGAGGTTTGTCTGTTATATCGTCATCCTTGTCCAAAAGCTGATTCTCGCCCAGAGTATCACCAGAGGATATGGACGATTCCCTGCCAACAAAGTCCTACGATACTTTGAGAGACAGAGCAATCAGAGATTTGCTGCATGAACATGACTTACTCACCACGGGGGACCGTAAGACGATTGTCGCGCGACACCAGCGGTAGGCTTACTCTCTAGTCTCACATATGTTTCAATCAGAATGACTAGCGTTTTAGCTGGGTCATCATATACAATGCCAATCTAGACAAGACGCATAAAATGCGCAAATCTTTGATCTCTCTTCGACGCGACTTACGGGATTGGGAAACGCAGCAAAAGAACAAAACGAAGCATGATCTTCCAGATCCTACTGCGTATCAGGTAATATTGTTCATCCATATATCTATCGTACCATCGAGGTGAATAACAATGGCGTTGACTCTGTTTCTGTAGATACAACAAAAATCAGAATTCGACATGTTGGTGGAGGCCGCGAGACCAAAGGAAACTTCTAGTGCCATTCGAAAAACATTATCTCGTCATGGACAGACGGAACTTAATGATAGCTCAAGATCAAGAACCAAGAGCTTGTCTCCTGCCGAGACTGTCATCATCGTTGACTGTGAAGGGGAAAATTAGCTCGGACTACTCGCCTTCATTCGTTGCGATTTGAATTAATTCAAGTACTATCGTAAATGAAACTTTAGGGCCTTCTTTATTTGATAACATTACAATCTATCACGATCTCAGTCTTGTCGAAGCAAAGGTTTTCAGTCAATCACCGTGGTAAGCAGTATTGTTTCAGCAGCCCGCGTCCCTCGCTATCTGTCGATAGCCCCGCTGTAATAGTGTGTCAATGAAAAGCAATGAAAGGTTCCTAAGAAACTGCGATGCTATATGCGAAATAATACTCTCTCCAAGCTTTTAGGTAGACACTCGTCTTGCTGAGATTACATTCAATGAGGGTGATTCGAACAATCCGGCTCCCAAAAGATATATCTACCCCAAACAGTAAATAGCCCTGGAGGCTGTCGTCTCCGCCTACTAACCCATGGCTTGGGTTGGTCATTATAAAAAGGGATCGAGCAATGCCGTGCTGCTCATGTCGAAGACTCAAACCACTGCAGTCTTGATTGGGACGCGCTGTGGGGCAGGGCGAGGACTACCAGACTTACATAGTGGCATTAGGTGAGAGTCCGCACCGCGAAAGAAACGGAACTCGCTCTGACCTACTCATACAGTAATATTCGCCCCCATAAAATCCGTTTCGAGCTCCTGGCAACTTTATATTTTTACCGTTTTTGTGAAGACCGAGAAGAATCCGGGCGCCCCATTGATTGACCTTGTTTTGAAATGAGGAAAAATCGGGGTAGGGTAAGCTCGCTCACTTAATGCTGTAACAGGCCTTGCTGTATACGTGCGGTGATCTTTCAAAGCGGATCGTTTCTCTTTCCAACGTGGAACATCGTGGTGAGATATGCTTATATACATACGCAGCCGCCGTTGTTTAGTATTCGCCAGGCGAGTTCGGACAATAATGTATAGCTTTACCATACGGAGGACAACGAAAGAACAAGGAGGAATGGGAATGGTAATACCGTTGCCCCGGAATTTCTCTATTCGGTTTGAGTGTCCTGTTTTCGCGGTACTTTATTCAGTCCTTTTCGCAACATTATCACCCTTGAGCCAGCTTGGAGAGGCTTGGAACATTTATGACTTCGTCTTGAAAAGAGAAAAATGGAAGCAAGCATTCAGGTTGTCATTGTCCACTTATGTGACTTTGTTCTTAATGACCCCGCCGGATCCAAGCCGTGTGCGCTTCCGTCAAGAATTACGAGATATTCGCGTGGTTACAAGAGCTTCCAAATATGTCTTGATCAACCCAAAGGCTTTAATGAGGACAAGGGCAAACGCCGATTGCGGCTTTATAAAGAACTCCCTTTCAACTATGGCCGCATTTTTCGTCCCCACTCGATAAATTCCTTACATCCCCTTTACATTAGGATCCTTTATTCCTTTGTGAACATAATGTCGATGGCAGATCATTTCACCATTGTAAGTGGCTGTTCATCCTTTTCATTGGCAAAGCGTCTAATATTTCTCTTGTCTGGACAGAACTCTGCATCTACGTCCACTTTTGGAAAAGAACAGAATTCCCTGTTGAGACTGAACGGTCCGCATAAGGTCACATATCAAGCCAAATCTGGCTGGGACTACTACGTTGATGTTACGCAAAGACCAATAAATATGGACTTGATACTTCCACATTATCGTCCACGGCATCAGCCAACCGACCGTCGTATGAACATGTTCGTTGGTACTGAGGCAGGTCCTGTAAAGCTCAGACTTGTGAGTTGCTGTATATTTCCTTCAATCAATTATTCGTTCCCTGACGCATATACACAGTGTCGAAGCTTCGCTCGCTGCAAGTTCTATCTAGAAGTGCAAGCCTCTATGTCGGACGTGACCTTATGGTTACCTTCAGACTTCAGGGGCCGAATACAATATTCTGGAAAGGCCAAGTTTTCCTCTGGATTCATTAACAGAGTGATGCAGAACGTCTATTTCTCTGGTGACGATGACACCGGTGCAACCAACGAAGATTGCCTTGTCGTTGTTACAAACGGGAACATCATGTTCCGTATGTGGGATGTACAAACGTGTGCCCCGGAGAACACACAAAAAGAGACATTAAAACGAATGTTTGGTTGTTCAAAAAAGGCCCCCGAAACGAGTATCGACTGGGATTTTCTTCTCGAGGATTAACTTCTCTCCTCTGTGCTCTTCTATCACTCTTATGCTATCATGATTCCACAATATCCAGCATTGGGTATGATTTTTCGTTCGTCATACACACGGTTTTCGTTCTCTTTTTGCATTTGCATCCTATCGATTTTGATATTCGTCCGCGGCTTTTTTTGTTCACACAATATCTCATTTTTATATATCCATCGCGACACTGTAGCAATACCATACTGTAGACTATACATTCGCACATCTATGTAGCATTACCTCTGTACAACACAATTTCCTTTTGTCTTTTGTTCTGGCGACCGTTGTCTTTGATGACTTTCAATTGAATTGAAGGTTAGGTTAGGTTTCTCACTGACTTTATACCAAGTAAGGAACTTTGAATTGCAAGTAACGGTACAATAATGATAGGACACTTGAAATTGCATCCATGATACGAACCTACAACATGTGTGCAGTTTCATCCCGAAGCCGCCCCAGCGCAGGTGATACCAGCAGAACTCGGGACGTTAGAGCACAGGACTTCCGCGGAACCTGATGGAGGATTCACCTCAAAGTTTTCGAAAATAATCCCACAAGTCCCATCTGCGGGACAATCGAGGTTGGCTACAACGGACCCTTCAGCTCCCGAGCTATCAAGCAAGTCCAGATCAGGAAAGGAATCTCGATGAAAATATAAAATGCGTACGTTGTACCCTTGAAGTTAGAAAATACGATATCAGTGAGCATGTGTGCACTGGGCACACATGATCCAGTGGATTCATAACAAACTTGAATCTGAGCAGCATAATCAGAGCTGTCAACTGTTATGTCGTTGAAGGTGACATTGTTGACAGTAGCGACACCGTGGCCAGATGAGCCGTCCCAAAGCTTGATACCAGTAGCTTTAGATGAAGAAGTCATTGTCGCACCTGAAACGAAGATATTTGTGACCTAGGAAGCAATATGGGCTTGAGCGATATGATAATGAAAGAAGAGATACATACGGTATTACCACTCGTCCCTTCACCTAAGCTTCCGATGGAAAGTCCATGAGAGCCACTACAGCTTATGTCGGTGACCGTCACATAATTCGCGCCGCCTTTGAAACTGGTTTCAGGAGAAATCAATGACTTTGAGAAAAAGTGAAGGGTATATGACAATAACTCACGCTACACAGTCGTCTTGATTGTCCACAACGACATTCGTTATTGTTACTTGGGACGCAGGACCGATATCAAAACCGTCTGTGTTCTTCGGGGTTACGCCGTTTGAAGGGATGGCTTGCATGGTGAGCCCACTGTAATGAATATTCGTGGCATCTCCAGCAGCAGACATAAACACGTTTGGTGCGTTTCGAACGAGAAGATTCTCGATCGTGATGTCCGAACCTCCGTCAATGTACACCAGTGTCGGACGAGAGTAACTGCTATCCTCGTTAAATTCTACATAACGAAAGAAGGGAGAATGTATCACTTTCAAGTTCGATCGGGAGAAATAAGATAATGACCTGTCCAATACGGGAGACCATTGCCATCGAGGAGTCCAGTTCCCGTGACAGAATGAATGGTCGCGCCAGTGATATCGTCGAATAAAATGATGGCTTTAACACCGTCCCAAGCATCGAGGTCGTCTGTCAACTTGAGGGTTCCCTCGAGCTGCATCTCACAATTATTGCAGCCCGCAAAGCTCAACGTCGACCCTAATTGAAATACGATTCCAGCAGGGATGAGAATGGTACCTCCATCTCCACAACTTTGTATGGCTTCTGTGATGGAAGGCACATCGTCGACTCCTGCTTCTCCATGAGAAGTAGGGGTACAAGTCGCCCGCTTTTCGAACGCAGCCCCAAGCGTTAGACAAGGGACAACAGTGAACAGGAATAAGAGGAGAATGTCGAGTCTGGCAGCCATGGGGGTATGGCCCCAGAAGGTAACAACCGGCAGCGTCTAATAGGACTAAGATGTGCTGCAGGCGGCCCGGAAATTCATGATGTTCTTTGTCTTTACCAAGGTATATCCGCGAAAAGAAGAGGCCATCACGTCGCTTGAGAAATAAGCAAATGATACACCAGTATAGATTTGGGTAAAACCCGGAGAAATGGCCCAAAATATGTGAAAGGACGGCGGTCCGTAGCCTCCAACCTTGAAGTGTTGGCATTGAGACCGATGACCAGATGGCCTTGATAGCGTCCTGTAGCATGCCATCAGAGCTGAGAACATCAAATTATAGATTTGGAACCAGTGATGTGTGCAAAAGAGAGAGAAGAACTTCATTCATGCTTACAGGAATGCTACACACTTCAAGGTCCGTGAAGAGGTTCGGAATCAGACGTAGGGTTGAAACACATACGAATAGGAGAGAGTAAGGCTACAAGGTCATTTGCGATTGATCATACAATGATACATAGAATATATGGCTACGTCCCACGCTCGGGTATACGTCGAAGATCATACACGGCCTGTGAGACAATCCTCAACGGTCTTCACCAATGCAGGGTTTTCCAAAGCAGCTGCAACTCGTTCCTTGTCATTCAACTGCTTGTTCACTACGCCAAGCTAAGATAAAATGACTGTGTTCAAAACAAGGAATAATTCTCACCTGCATTTTCGCTCTGATGCGACCCAGGTTTAACGACGATATCCAGCTTGAATCGAGTTGGTAGGCTTCTTATAAGTCGGACCCGGATGGATAAACCTGGGTGATGTAAGCACTGCAAGTCGTTTTATCATGTAGGAGTTGGTTCACCTATAAGAGTGGACATGCCGCAATGTGGTACAGTAGGCGTAAATTCTACCTTGACCCGGTTCTCTCCAATGTCAATTTGAGGAGCAGAAACGACATGTAATTCTTCAAGTGTGTTCGGATGCTCGGGGTCGTAGATGTTCCTGATGAGATCTAAGCAGTGCAGACCGCTGGTCAACAGCATTATCAAGTACAAGAAGAAAACCGCACCAAAAATTTCATCTTGATCTATCGCTTCCTCCTCCTCCTCGTCCGTCTCTTGATCTGGCTGGGACCATTCAGGCTCATTGATCCATAGGGATTTTTTGGCAGTCAAAAGTGATCGAGAAGAGTGAGATTTAGCAGATGAGCGAAACACGGTTGGGTTGGGATTGAATATTTCTCCAGACATGATTATGATGAAGCAAAATCAGTAAGCGCTTATTTTCGAATTTGTTCGAATTCTGGGTCGAGAAGTCTTCGAGCTTATGCTCAGGATACGATTTTGAGAACGATTTAAATACAATATTTATAGCCATGATAACATGCAGATGGTGATAGGTACACATGTATTCGGTATTCCAAAGATCCCTACTTTCCAATCACCCGCCGATCTCAGCCTCCAATTTCACTGCTCAGCTTCCTCTTTCGACCGTGGGTTTTCTTCTCCTGCCCGCTGTTGACTATCTGCGCTAGCGACTTTTGCCACTCCTCGTACGAAAAATTCGGCTCCTCGAGCGCGTCTGAAGCGAAGAATAGCTCCGGTAGAGCGTTTGGTTGATCAATATTGCGTTTGATAAGTTTGAAGAAGCGCGATGAACGGAGTGAGTCCTGGGGGCTATGAGTAGCTTTTGATGGTATGGCGAGTTCGTCCGGTAGAGTAGGCAATCCCAATTCGCGTCTGATATCCTTCCACTGGCCAAGTATTCGTATTTTGTCATGACTTTTGACATAGTTTCGAAAAGTGGTAGCGAAAAAGATATGCTGTATACAGAGAATGAAGAGAAAAATGCCTGGAATTATAATGATTCGGCGGGAATAGGATGGATAACGTTTGTAGCCCATGATAAGATGGTGGTAGATGGCGTCAGAGTCGTGTGAGAGATTGCCGGACGGAAAAGCCGCGGCTATTTTGCCTAACAAATATTATGTCGACCTCAATGTTTCGCCCATTGGGTCGCTGGTTGACGACCAGACCAGGAAATATCCGAAATCTATCTCAGTCTGCGAGAGGACCACAATTTCCGCGTCGTCCACCTCTAAGTTCCTCAGGTTCTTCTGCTCCACCACCACCAAATGCGAAAATTCTTGCCTTTGCACAGTATTCGCCCTGGTCCAGCTCGTTCCCTGGGAGTTGGAGGACCCGGGCATTACTTCAGGTACTGAGTCTGCGGAATGAGACCACAAGCTCAGAATGCTAAATTATTCTTGAATATTAGTCGGCATTCTACGCAGTGAGCATAGTACTCGCGACAAATTACGTCGATTCCGTGTGGTTTGTACGTGGCTTTCGTCTACTCCACTTCGCTTCTGATGAGCCATTGCTATAGCCATCAGGAGCGGAAACGGGCTACGCGTCACCCAGAGAAATCAAAGTCGCTATCGAAAAGTTGAAGCAGGCTTTCCCAGAGGAAGACCGTGTCTCGACGGATTCGAACGTGTTGACTGAACATGGTTCATCAGATAACTCCTACCATCCTGCTTCACCGCATGCCGTCGTCGTGCGTCACATAGCTGCTCGTGTACTGTTCGCCAAGCTCAATCCCGTTCTACCTAGGTACGAGCATTGAGTACAGAAGACGTTGTTACGATTGTAAAAATCGCAACAGAATGTAGAATGCCAATGGTAGTTTACTCTGGAGCGACCAGTCTCGAAGGTCACTATTCTGGGGTAGACTTATTTTCGTAAATTCTTGCGAGGTGTATGTAGCTCTCATACTTCTTTAGGTATCTCCAGGGAGCATCTGCATCGACATGTCGGCCATGGACAAGATCCTCGAAATACATGGTACATTTACATTTTTTTTGCTTCTAGTCGATATACTGACCAGTACGTAGAGGCTGATTCTGACCTGATCTGCCAAGCTGGAGCTCAATGGGAAGATATCAATCAGACTCTCAAAGACAAAGGTATTCCGTTATTTTTTCCCGTGAGTCTTCTTATATCGTCCCAAACTCGAACCGACTTTTATATCTCGCAGCTTGATCCTGGTCCCGGAGCAGTGAGTATCATACTCGTCTTCGCTGCCAACATGAAATGAAAATGAGATAGACGATCGGCGGAATGGTTGGGACTGGATGTAGTGGGAGTGCGTCGAGTTAGGTATTCGTCTTCATATGAAACTCAACGCGACCACTCTTCTAGCCAACGCCGTAAGATACGGTACCGCCAAGGCTGAATGGTTCTTGAATTTAGTGCGAGTTTCGCAGGTACTTCACCGGTTCGTAACTAACAGACAATTTCAGACAGTAGTACTCCCTAACGGAGAAGTCATCAAAACCCGCAGACGAGCGCGAAAATCCTCTGCAGGTTTTGATACTACTAAATTGTTCATTGGGGCGGAAGGGACACTAGGTATTGTCACCGAAGGTACGTGGATATATCTTCAAAAACCATTAAGACTAGGCATATGTCCTCATTGAGGAATAAAAGCGACCCTCCGTCTGGCTCCCCGTCTACCAATAAAAGTAGCTATGGCACAGTTTGGCAATGTTGAGCAGGCAGTCAATGCTGTTCAGGATATTCTAAACAGTCCATACGGATCTCATATACGTGCGTAATGTTGAGCGAGTCCGTACTCTGTATTCACTTAACGCAGAATGTGTCGAACTGCTTGACGATCACAGTACGCATCAAGTCTTGTCGCTAACATATTCCACATTCTTTGACGCATTTCTCTTCACTCCCTGTCATAGTGATGGACGCCATCAATACCGCTGGCGTCAGTACTAAACTTCTACCCGTTCGCGATACACTCTTCTTCAAACTCCAAGGCGACGACCCCGCGATCAAGCTAACTGCTAAGACTGTCCAAACAATCGTCAAGAAACACGGCAGCGACCGGTTCGAGTTTGCCCGTACTGATCAAGAAGCAGAGGATTTGTGGCAAAATCGGAAATACGCTCTTACGTCGACAATAGGTGCACATCCTGGGTCCAGATGTTGGACTACCGATGTTTGGTTAGTCAATTCTAGAGTTGGACCTAGAAATATCGTCTTCGTTCTCATTCGCGTGCTTCAATATGTAGTGTACCGGTCTCGAAGCTTCCTGAGCTTGTGTACGAAACGAAAAAGGATCTTGCTGAAGCTGGGTTACGAAGTACCATCGTCGGGTAAGCATTAAAGTACCGAAATCACTCAATGCTGATTTAATTCGGGATACGCAGCCATGTAGGGGACGGCAACTTCCATGCCTTGATTTTATTCGAAAACGACGACGAACTTCCGAAAGTGACTGATGCTGTGCATAGATTGGTACATCGAGCATTGGACCTTGACGGGACTTGTACCGGAGAGCATGGTGTTGGTATAGGGAAGAAGCAGTACCTTTCAGAGGAATTGGGTGAGGGGACGGTTGAGTTGATGAGATCGATAAAGAACGCAGTGGATCCCCTGAACCTTTTGAATCCGGGGAAGGTTTGTTCTCTGTGCTTACCTTCATTGCAATTGGCTCACTAGAAGCGAAATATAGCTGTATCCTGACAAGAGCAAATCCCGTACTCAGTAAAGAAATCTTTCAATGTCGTATTGAACATCTTTAGTCTGTCCTCCAAATTCTGTTCATTGTCAAATGCACTATTCTACGTCTTCAGTTGAACGGAAAAGGCCTTGTTCTGAGAGATTGGCCTAGCTCCATTGAAGCATGTTGCAACAACAAATTCCATTGATGATGATTCTTTTGAATTATGACTTTGGGAGGCTACATAAGGCTACATATCATTTCACCTAATCATGAATTCAATTTGAGTGATAGATACTATAAGGAACTCATAAGAGCAACCACACATCCAAGGGGGGGCCCAGGAGGAGCCTTACAGGAATGTCGTCTTACTTACTGAGCTCTTCAAGGTTATTCTATGCATCATACAGAGTCTTGTTTTCCTATATACTAAAAAGCGACGGGTTGGGCGCTCGAGTAATTTACATAAGCAGCTCTAGGATCCTGCCGGAGAGCGGCGGCGCGGAGCGCTCACAATATTTGCCGCGAAGCGGCACGGTGTAGCCTCTATATTGTACGTGTTTTAAGATGAACTCGATGAGCATTGATCAGATTAATAACATTGACATTTGTTGTTAATAGTGTTGTGATTATCCTCAAAGTATCTGACAGTGTGGTATGCTGTACATATATGAAATGATACAGTTGGTATCCTCAGCTTGAAATGCCTGGATTCAATGTCTGGAGAAAGTTATGCAATGTGCATATCACAACTCTGACAATGGATAAAAATGCTCATGGTGATTTTCAGTATCCTATTCAGTATCTCAATAGTATCAATGGCTCTGGATTGCCCATTCAAAATTGAAGATGATACTAAGGAATCTGGATCCAACTGTCACTTGGGCAATTCAAAGCTATAGCTATTAATCAGTATGAAGAAGCAAAGTGATTACTAATGGGGGTTAAAGTTACAGGGACAATCTGTAAAACATGTTGCATTTTCAAATCCTGTATGTTTTCCAGAGCAAGGGAACTGGCCTTTAGTACACAAAGCACACCAAGAGCAGTATTTTCAACTTTCTCTTGGCTGAGAAGCTTTTTCAGTTGCTCTCAGACAATGAGCCGAAAATACAGGTTTTGCAAATCAGTGGACTGAAGTCTTAGAACCCATGGATAATGCTATGTAGCTCTCTCTTGCACCTGCAAAACCTGTGTTTTTGTTGAGGAATACTCTGTACATACTACTTAGCTGCTTGGGGACCTGTCATATGCATGCAATTCACCTAATACGCTTCCCGGCCCAGCCCGGAGCGGCTGGACTTCGGAATAATAACCTTGTGACTTATTTATTATTCTGAGCTTTCATCGAGGTCTTGTGACTGTATTTGGGAGGTATATAAGCTAGGATACTTTGTACGTTGTAGTCAAGCTTGAAATCAAGTGTACCACCTTATCCCACTCTTTAATATCTCCTTTACCTTTACTTCCGAGCTGCTCCGGACTCCCGGATCACAGGAACCCCATCTAGGCTGCTCATCTTGACATTATATCATTGCCATTATATTCCCGGGGACACAACAGTGTGTGAAGGGTGTTGCTAATAGCTTCACCGACGTCCCACTCCCAGTGTGCACTACAGGCCAATACTCAGCTCCAGGTCTCGGAATTATCCCGGGCCATTTTCCGGCCCATATCCGACCTCGGAACCTCTATAGTTGTTGACCTGTAGGCACGGTCTTGTCAGGACCTATATACCCGGAGATGGCATTATTACTTTATACTGCTGGTTTGCCGACACCCGTAGGAAAACCATAGTCTTCGAATGGGCACATGATGCAGTACCTTCCTCCTTCCAGGCACTGCATCGTGTTGAGTCATCTCTGCGCCTCAACACCTTTTTCTTTGGTGGAATTCGTACTGCTCAATTTGTACCTCTTCAGTAGTACTTGTGCTTCATCCCAATCAAATGGCTAATCGAATAGACTTCGACCCAGCTAAAATTCCTTGTCCCGACTTCAGCAACAACCTCTACGATGTAATTCACAACGCCCTCATAGCAGACGCAAATAGTCCAGACATAACAAACAATGAGCAGGCCATCCTTAAGCTAAGAAGTCAATGAGAAGCTGAGAATGCTAATTTGAGGGCTCAATACCAAGTGCAACTTCAGGAGGAACATGCAGCTGGCAAACAAAGGGGAGCTGATGGAGAGGAATCAACAAGACAACGCAAGGTAGAAGAAAGAGAGAAAGAAGCAGAGCTGGCAAAGAAAAGGGAAAAGAAATGAACTCCCTTCCCGAACTTCGAACAAGGTGTTGGCCATCGTTCTGTTCCGCACCACTACCACCCTTACGCCAAAAAGCTCATGACGGCTCGCAAATACGTACCACTCTGGTACTTTCTACCAGATGCCAAGAGAGAAGCCAGAGAACGAATGAGAGAAGTGGTGGACAATAACCGCTTCGAGTTTGAGAGCGACCCCGTGATAGCATCAAATGCCTCTCTCACTCTTGTTTCCACAACCTCTGTCCGTGCCTCCCCCAATGCCATCCCTGATCTTTGTCTCACCTGGAACCAGGTCATGCGAGCCAAAAGCAGCTTCCTCGGTGCCCTTTTTCCCAGTGCTTTCTCCGACATACATGTCGACATATTTGCTCAATTCTTCTCGTTAACATGGAAATGCACCCAGAGTTAAGAAAAACCAATGGCAAACACATGATGGCCTTCTACCAAGCTGAAACACATCTTTCTTGGTACAAGGACAATGAAAAAGGGGATCCCTTTGATCTGGCTGTAATCGTGGAGGAAACTTTAGACAAATGTCGTAACAAAATTTGTAGCCAAGACCATGCCAAAGCCTTGAAGGGTATGTCTTCCCTCCTCCCTCTCCCAATAAACGCTTTATTAATTACCACTCCCTATCAATACTCACCCTTCTAAAACCACTGCTAAACGCTAACTTTACCAACCTCTTTCCTGCTAATTGCTATCAATGCTAATCACATGCATCACTGCTAATGAACCTGATAACCCTTGACCGTTATCACAAACTTGCTACCACTAAACTTTGCTAACACCACCTGAACTTCTGATCCCTTGCTACACTACCTTCGCTAATCAGAGATGCAGGCAGTCATCGCCCAGCACCATTCTCGGAGTGCCCCCTCACAAGCCAATAACACCTGGGTCTCAGACCCTCATCACCAATCAAAGCCCTCGAAGTCCAGGTGCAATCCTTACCCATCCATGTCCCCTCCCAAAGCCAGTAACCTCAAGCAAGAGGAGGACTACACACCCGATTTCCCATGTTCCTTTTGTGAAGCCAATCAGGCAAAATTATCGCGGTGTCACAGATGCCTTGGCAGGGACAAACACGACATCTGCCAGTGCTTACGAACCACACTATGGAATGGAAAGCAAGTGGTCCTCTGCAACTGGAACAGGAATGGCTACCTGGAAATCTCAAGGGGCACCTATGTGGGACTCGAACTGTGTGTGGACTGGCAGCACCCTAATGGTTGCACCAGCAGGATGCACCCAGAAAAGCACTGCTGCTTAGGCTGTGCTCACTCCAGTCATGGAGCTGAGAACTGCCCTGAAGGACAGTAGAACACGCATTTGCACACCCTTGGACACAAAAGCATGGCATCTGGCTTTATCAGAACTTGGACTACTCCCTAAATTCCCAACTCTGTCAAATTCAATTCATTTTGGTTTCAAAATCGGTATTCCCCCAATCAACCATATGTTCTCCCCTCCTAATAAACTAGATGACCCTGAATCTATAAAAGCCTTCAAATTGATTGTAAATAACAAGATCAACCTAAATCGATGGATCGGGCCATTCTTCTCGAAGAAATAATAGGTCCCTTCCAAATGTCCCCCATATCTATGATCCCCAAATCGGGAAAACCAGGAAAGTTCCGTCTGCTTGAAAACCTCTCTTTTCCTCACCAACCCATCTCCACTGCTTCACTTGCTACCATCTCCTCCATAAACTCCAATATCGACTCATCCCTCTATCCGTGCTTTTGGGGAACATTTGCGAACACCTGTTGGCTCATATGGACTCTGCCACCAAATGCACAAGGTGCAGTCAGAGACCTGTTGGAAGCCTATCACATGGTCTCATTGCACCCTTCGCAGTGGGTGGGTGCAGTAATTCAGCTTGACTCTGACCAATTCTGTGTCGACACCAGGGTCATGTTTGGTCTCTCTTCAGCCGGCGGCGCATACGGTCATGTGGCAGATGCAGGTGTAGAAATCTGCAGAGGTAGAGGACTTGGTCCGTTAACTAAATGGGTAGATGATCACTTTTGGATCAGAATCCTAATCTCACACCTGAAACAGTACAACAAGCTTAGAAATCAACTCAAAACATGCCTACGGGAAACAGGCGGCCTCAAGCACCACAAGGGCAGACTTTTATTCCTAGGTCAAACCCTTCCAAGCAGACAACTCGAGGAATTTGATGACAACTTCACCTTTGACATCCACGATCTCTTCAATGTATCCCCAAGATCATTAGTAGATCAAAAATACACATATGCATTCTGTGATATTGACCGGATTACACTCCTCCTAGGTTACCAGTGGGCTAAGGACAAAGATGTTCCTTTCTGCGATGACCCCACATACTTCAGCTTCCAATGGCACATCTCATCCCGACTTGTCTCAGTTCCCCTCTCCAAACGCCTAAAATACTTGAAGGAGCTCGAAGAATGGGAAAATCGGCCTTCACACAACACCCAACAAGTATTGAAACTTTACAGCAAGCTTCTCCATGTCAGCCTTGTTTTACCTATTGGCAGATTGTACCTAATAGAACTCGAGAAATTCGAGGCCGAACTTAGTCACACAGCTCCTTTCACCAAGCATCATGTGCCTCGAGGCTGGCACATGGATCTCTTCTCCTATCCCTGGACCTGCGACTCTCATCGATATCCATGCATACTTGGATGCCAGCAGCGGCTATGGCATCGGCCTATGCATCCAAGGTTTCTGGAGGTCATACCGACTCCTTCCTGGGTGGTAAGGTCATCACAATGAACAAGACATTGGATGGGCCAAAGCAGCAGGATTCCACCTCCTCGTTCTCATATTCACAGACCTCACTAATATGGGACATCACTACAAAGTCTGGGGTGACAACGAAGGAGTGGTAGGAGTAGAAACTGAGCCACAAATTTATTATTCCGCCGCACTCACGAAATCCTTGCATCAGAAAACTTCTTTGTCCACACCCGTTACATCCCAGGTGCCAATAACCCAGCTGATCCCTTCTCATGAGAAAACATCAGTCCTCTCAAACACCTCCCCACAACACCTCTCCGACTTCATTATTGATTACAACAAACCACTCTCCCCAGCTGAACTTGCTCTCTGAGACCCTCACCCTAGCGATGGTCTCTCATCTAGGCCAAAGCGCTCCCATGAAAGGCTCGAATTCAATCAATGGAGACTTGAAGAAGAAGGCAGACTCCTTGCTGCTTTTGAGAACACCTGGTAATCGCCCTGCAGCCTCCCAATACCCCAATGCTAGTTCTGCCCCTCTACGTAACATACAAACATCCACTGTGAATAGTTACCCATCCAATTTAACTCCCATTCATTCTGTACTATGTCCACATTGTCCGGCTCGTGAGGGATTAACAAAATGGTGCCCTGCCTCCAAGCGCATCCTCCGTGACACCACCGGTCACTCTCTTGACCTTTCAGATGAGTTCGCTGAGCAGATCCAATCAGTTCTCGCAGCAGGATTTGCTGAAAGCACTCTCGAAACATATGCTTCTGGCCTCCTTGCCTTCCACGTATTCTGCAACTCTCGTGAAATCCCCAAACTTTAACATGCACCCTGCGGCCTTGACCTCCTCCAATCTTGGATTGCAACTATGGCCGGACACTATGCAGGCACCTCAGTGAAGAACTACATCTACAGTGTACATGCTTGGCACATCATACATGGCATAGAGTGGAAGATTGACAAAGCCCCAATCAACACTATAATTCAAGGGGCGGAGTGTTTACAGCCTGAACGTTCTAAGTGGAAGAAAAGGCTTCCCTTCACCATCAGTTATATTGAAAGCATACTAACCAGAATGGACCCTAATGATCTTTTCGACGCAGCCTGTGGAGGTTGCCTCACCAGTAGTTTCTACTGTGCAGCCAGAGTTGGAGAACTTACAGTTCCCAACCTGAAAGACTTCTCTGCCAACAATCACATCACCCCTTCACAAATCCGTGAAACCTCCAATCAAAATGGCTTCAAGACTACCATTCTACACATCCCTTGCGCTAAATCAAACCAATCCGAAGGTGAAGACATCTACTTCCCCAAGCAGCTTGGCTCCTCGGACCCAGATTGGTGGTTTCAAAACCAACTCAGAGTAAATAACCCAGGACCCTCGGACCACTTGTTTGCCTACAAGCACCTCTCAGGAAGACATATCTCACTCTAACCTCTAACCAAATCCACCTTCATATGCCGCATCTAAAAAATTGCTCAAGTGAGGGGTCTTCCAGTGACAGAATCAGAATTGCTGCAACATTGGAGTACCTCCTCTGAGGCATACCCTTTGATGCTGTCTGGGTCATTGGGCGTTGAAAGAGTAATACCTTCCTCCTTTATCTCCGCAAGCATGCTGAAATCATGGCACCCTACATGCAGCCAGAATTACATCAATCCCTCATCCAATATTCCATGCCCCCAGTTCGATGTAAGTACTCTCCTCCCACATGGGTATCTGCGGTTCGCTGGATGCATCGCGCACTCCTTCCATTTGGGAATCACAGCTAACCGCGCCAACAGGATATCAGTGCAGTTGGGACCTGAGGACCTTCGGCCCTCTTCCCCAATCCCTCTAGTCACATTGCTCATGGCACATAGTAACTTGTATATATGTTCCTTCAAGCCCGCGGCTCACACTATATACAACTGTATCTAGCTAAGTTCAAAGATGCCGGTTTGCCGACACCCGTAGGCAAACCATAGTCTTTGAACAGGCACATGATGCAGTATCCTTCCAGGTACTGCATCATGTTGAGTCATCTCTGCACCTCAACACCTTTTTCTTTCCACTCCCACCCCCCC
>MU795148.1:0-49561 GCA_027886305.1 Lentinula aff. lateritia
CCAAGCTTTAAAGGCCTCGAAGATGGCCAGTAGCTCTTTGTCGTGAGTATCGTAATTGAGTTCAGCAGCGTGAAGCGTTCTGGAAAGGAAGGCTACAGGATGAATTTCACCGTCAGCATATTGGATGGAAAGAATTGCCGCAATGGCGTAATCGGAAGCGTCGGTCTCCACGATAAGTGGGTGGTTCGGCTCCCAATGGGCCAGTATCGGTGCAGAAGTGAAAGCGAGTTTGAGGTTTGCGAAGGCCTCCTGACAGCTGCTATCCCAGATCCAAGGTGCACCTTTCCGGGTAAGCCAAGTCATCGGCACAACGATATCACTATAATTATAAATGAAGTGACGATAGAAATTTGCAAAAACAAGGAAAGACTGGATGTCCTTAACCTTCCTCGGAACCGGCCACTCTAGAACTGTCTGAACTTTCTCCTTGGACATAGTCAATCCGTCGGGAGAAAGAATATAACCCAAATACTCAACAGTATCCATATTGAATTCACACTTCTCAGGATTGGCATAAAGCCGATGATGGCGAAGTCGCCGAAGAACTTCCTTGACGTGTTCTTGGTGTTCTTCTGGCGTATCAGAGTAGATCAGAATATCGTCAAGGTAGACGATGACACAAACATCGAGCATGTCAGAGAAGATGTCATTAACAAACCGCTGGAACGCCGCAGGGGCGTTCGTAAGGCCAAACGGCATAACCTTCCATTTGTAGGAGCCGTATCGGGTCCGAAAGGTGGTTTTCCATTCATCACCTTCTGTGATTCTGACTAGATGATAAGCGTGAGTGAGATCCAATTTGGTGTAGATTTTAGCTCGTTTCGGAGTGTCGAGAAGATCTGAAATGAGTGGAAGTGGGTAGCGATCCTTCTTGGTAATACGATTGAGTCCACGGAAGTCGATGCAAAGGCGAAGTTTGCCGTCTTTCTTCGGGACGAAAAGGACCGGAGCGCCATGAGGAGAGGAAGATGGGGTGATGGCACCAGTAGCCAGCTGTTTGTCAATAAAGTCTTTCAGGGCGACTAGCTCCTTTTCAGATAAAGGGTAAATACGGCCGAGACACGGCGAAGCGCCTTCTTCCAAGTCAATCTTCAGATCGTAGGGTCGGTGTTCAGGTAAGGAATCTGCAGCAATCTCGTCGAAGACGTCTGCAAACTCGGCGTACTCTGCTGGGATAGAATGAGGAAGTGAATGGACAGTAGGAGTGACGGAGGAGCGGTCGGTGGCGCGGGCCGCCACCTCTGAGTGAATAGCACGAAGGAGAATGGGTTCCATACCAGCATCCTTGCAAGCCCTGTTCAAGACTGCAGCACTGACCAGTGCAATGTCTACCTCGGGAGTTTCCAGCTGAGCAGCGAATTGAGAGACTGTAGGATAAGAGTAGATGGGTTCAAAGGGGAATTTGGACGAGAGGGGCTTGTCCCGAGAAGTCCGAGAGCGGGAGCGAGAGCGAGAGCGAAGTGAAACCCCAGGAGGGGTTTCCAGAATTGTCGGTATAACCGACGGCGAAGGTTCCGGTATCGGAACAGCGACCTTTGCATCAACAATGTTGGTGACAGAAGGCACAGACGTCTGTGGAGAATCAAGGTGTGAAGTGTTACGGAACGTAATGTTTCGAGATGCCCAGTAAATCAACGGATTGTAGCGGGATAAGAAACTGTAACCTAATACTGCTTTACAAGATGAATCTAAATGAGTAACATAAAAGGGCAAAAGGAGCAGCTCGCCAGAAGGGAACCAAACGGCGATATTCGCCATATCGGTAATGGGTTTAGAAGATAATGAACCATTAAAAAGACGAAGATTAACAGGAGAGATTTTGGTTGTAGGAATGGAATTTTGTGAAACATAACGAGTATCAATAAAAGAGTCAGTAGAACCGGAGTCAACAAGAGTAGGAAATTTAAGAAGAGCAGAGATGGGTTCGGCCGGCACGGCCAAATCGGATAACGGAAATTCAGTAGTTAAAGATATTACAAGAGAGTGTTCAATGGAAGAAAGAGCGGACGCGTTGAGATATAACTCCCCAGGTGAGGTACGAACCTGATCAATGCAGCTCCCGTTTTGTACTGGGGAACAAGAGCTGCGGACTAGTTTTCCGATTCCTCTTCAACAACTTCAATAGTTGCTTCGGGGGTTTCTTCAACCTCGGCAGCGCGGCCCTTCGATTCTCGGGCCTTTCGCTTGTTGCAGTCAGCAATCTGATGCTTACCACTGCAGAAGAGACAAAGGTTGTTCTTCATCCTTCTTTCCTGTTTGGAGGGAAGGACTTTCCCATCTGCACCAAGATGGTTGAAGGCAGGGCGCTGGCCGCCGGATTGGCCGGAATTCGAAGAGTTCTGGGGCTTACCATTGTTGTTAGGTTTACCTCCAGAGAAAGGCTTAGGCTTCGGCGTGAACGGCGCCGAAGAGCCAGATGGCTGAGAGTTGTTCTGCTGGTTAGTATAACCAGCTTTGAAGTCCGAGGAACCCTTCTTCGGGTTCTGAGCAATAAAAGGCTTACCAGCCTCACGCTTTCTAGTTTCTTCGTGTTTCCAGTAACGGTTGTCAATACGAAGAACTTCTTGACGGTAATCGGTGAGCGTTGCCGGCTCGGGCAAATGCGCCATTTCGTCCTTAATGTGTTCAGCCAAACCTCGTCCATAAGCCCATTTCAGGGCGGCAGAATCCCAGTTGGTACTAGCAGCCAGGGTGTTGAACCGGATGTTGTATTTCCGGATGTTTTCGGTTTCCTTCATCTTCAGGTTACCGAGAGAATCTTTGGCCTCACCTTGGGCGTCGTAAATGCCGAAATTGTCCTGTAGCTCCTTTACAAGGGCTTTGAAGGAGGACGTCCAGGCCGGCAGTGAGTCGAGATCCGGGTCGAGAATATCAGGGACAAACCATTCTTTGGCTAACCCACTGAGATAGGAAAGAGTATAATTCACCTTCCGTTGGTCAGTGAAATACTTTGGACGGTCATTGAAGACCAGGGCGAGATTGACGAAGAACATCTTGAGTTTTCGGAGGTCCGAGCCGTCGAATACCTCTGGATCTCTGACTTTGCTCTTAGATTCAGAGCTGTCAGAGAGATAGCCGAGGGCGGCGAGAATGGTACCGAGAGTTTCAATGAGAAGTTCCAACATAGCACGTTGCTCGTTGGGGATGTCAGGAGAGTTTGGAGAACGGGGTCCACCAGGTCCACCAGGTCCACTGGGGTCACCAGGCTTACCACGTGGTAAACCGCCGGAGCCGTCATCCAGGTCATCGTGATTGTTGTCAGCGCCCAGATCGTCGAGGTCAACAGGAGGGTCTTGATTGTCGTGGTCACCAGCGTCCAGATCAAAGTGAGGAGGCGGGTCACGAGGAGAGTTGGAGGTAGCACGATGTTGAGGTTGTTTCCCAGTACAACGAGCTATGGCTTGTAGAATAGGAGAATCCATTCGAGTAATAGACCGGCCCCGAGCCAGAGCGACCACGGGGGGTTGTCCACGGCGAGGGGTTAATACTTGGACAGGTTGTCCATCACCAGTATACAAAGTGCTGTACTCAAATTGTTGATCTTCTTCCATAGCTTCAGGAAGAGTCGACGTAGTAGGAACAGTTGCTGGACCGAAACCGCGATTACGGCGACGTGGTTAACCGATGGCAGAGATAGATTCAGAGAAAGGGGCAAATGATTGGGCTGTGGTGAAGAAAGTATTTTCTTCGGAGTTAGCTCTAGATAATACTTTCTTCACTACAGCCCAATCCTTTGCCCCGTTCTCCGAATCTATCTCTGCCATCGGTCAACCACGTTGCCGTAATTGCGGTTTTGGTCCAGCTACAGTCCCTACTACGTCAACTCTTCCTGAAGCCATGGAAGAAGATCAGCAATTCGAATACAGCACTTTGTATACCGGTGACGGACAACCTGTCCAAGTCTTAACCCCTTGCCGTGGACAACCCCCCATGGTCGCTCCGGCTCGGGGCCGGTCTAATACTCAAATGGATTCTCCTATTCTACAAGCCATAGCTCGCCGTACGGGGAAACAACCTCAATGTCGTGCTACTTCACAATCTCCTCGTGACCCGCCTCCTCACTTCGATCTGGACGCAGATGATCATGACGATCAAGACCCTCCTGTCGACCCCGACGATCCGGGTGCCGACAACAATCACGACAATCTGGATGATGACTCCGGCGGTTTACCACGTGGTGAGCCTGGTGACCCCAGTGGACCTGGTGGTCCCGGCGGGCCTGGCGGACCTGGCGGACCTGGTGGACCTGGTGGACCCCATTCCCCAAACTCTCCTGACATTCCCAATGAGCAACATGCTATGTTGGAACTCCTCTCGGGATTCAAGGGTTCCATTGAAACCCTTGGTACCGTTCTCGCCGCCCTCGGCCGTCCCTCTGACAGCTCTGAATCCAAGAGCAAGGTCAAGGAGCCAGAGGTGTTCGACGGTTCGGACCCCTGAAAACTCAAGATGTTCTTCGTCAATCTCGCCCTGGTCTTTAATGACCGACCAAAGTATTTCACTGACCAACGGAAGGTGAACTACACTCTCTCCTATCTCAGTGGGTCAGCCAAAGAATGGTTTGTCCCTGATATCCTTGACCCGGATCTCAACTCGCTGCCGGCCTGGACGTCCTCCTTCAAAGCCCTTGTAAAGGAGCTTCAGGACAATTTCGGCGTTTACGATGCGCAAGGCGAGGCCGAAGATTCTCTCGGTAATCTGAAGATGAAGGAAACCGAGAACATCTGGAAATACAACATCCGGTTCAACACCCTGGCTGCTAGTACCAACTGGGATTCTGCCGCCCTGAAATGGGCTTATGGACGAGGTTTGGCTGCATTAAGGACGAAATGGCGCATTTGCCCGAGCCGGCGACGCTCGCCGATTACCGTCAAGAAGTTCTTCGTATTGACAACCGTTACTGGAAACGCGAAGAAACTAGAAAGCGTGAGGCTGGTAAGCCTTTTATTGCTCAGAACCCGAAAAAGGGTTCCTCGGACTTCAAAGCTGGTTCTACTAACCAGCAGAACAACTCTCAGCCATCTGGCTCTTCGGCGCCGTTCACGCCAAAGCCTAAACCCTTCTCTGGAGGTAAACCAAACAACAATGGTGAGCCTCAGAACTCTTTGAACTCCGGCCAATCCGGCGGTCAACGCCCCGCCTTCAACCATCTCGGTGCCGATGGGAAAGTTCTCCCATCCAAGAGGGAACAAAGGATGAAGAACAATCTTTGTCTCTTCTGCAGTGGTAAGCATCAGATTGCTGACTGCAATAAGCGAAAGGCTTGGGAGTCGAAGGGCCACACTGCCGAGGTTGAAGAAACCCCCGAAGCAACTATTGAAGTTGTTGAAGAGGAATCGGAAAACTAGTCCACAGCTCTTGTTCCCCAGTACGAAACGGGAGCTGCGTTGATTAGGTTCATACCTCACCTGGGGAGTTATATCTCAACGCGTCCGCTCTTTCTTCCATTGAACACTCTCTTGTAATATCTTTAACTACTGAATTTCCGTTATCCGATTCGGCCGTGCCGGCCGAACCCATCTCTGCTCTTCTCAAATTTCCTACTCTTGTTGATTCTGGTTCTACTGACTCTTTTATTGATACTCGTTACGTTTCTCAAAATTCTATTCCTATGACCAAAATCTCTCCTGTTAATCTTTGTCTTTTTGATGGTTCATTATCTTCTAAACCCATTACCGATATGGTGAATATCGCCGTTCGGTTTCCTTCTGGCAAGCTGCTTCTATTACCCTTTTATGTTACACATTTAGATTCATCTTGTAAAGCAGTATTAGGTTACAGTTTCTTATCCCGCTACAATCCGTTGATTGACTGGGCATCTCGAAACATTACGTTCCGTAACACTTCACACCTTGATTCTCCACAGACGTCTGTGCCTTCTGTCACCAACATTGTTGATGCAAAGGTCGCTGTTCCGATACCGGAACCTTCGCTGTCGGTTTTACCGACAATTCTGGAAACCCCTCCTGGGGATTCACTTCGCTCTCGCTCTTGCTCCCACTCTCGGACGACACGGGCCAAGCCCCTCTCATCTAAATTCCCCTTTGAACCCATTTATTCTTATCCTACGGTTTCTCAATTTGCTGCTCAACTGGAAATCCCCGAGGTCGACATCGCACTCGTTAGTGCTGCAGTCTTTAATAGGGCTTGCAAGGACGCTGGTATGGAACCCATTCTCCTTCGTGCTATTCACTCAGAGGTCGCGGCCCGCGCCGCCGGCCGCTCCTCCACCGCTCCTACTGTCCCTCCACTACATCATTCTATCCCAGAAGAGTATGCCGAGTTTGCAGATGTCTTCGACGAGATCGCTGCAGATGCACTACCAGAACATAGACCCTACGATTTGAAGATTGACTTGGAAGAAGGTGCTTCGCTGCCTCTCGGCCGTATTTACCCTTTATCTGAAAAGGAGCTTGTAGCCCTTAAAGAATTTATTGACAAACAGCTGGCTACTGGCGCTATCACCCCATCTTCCTCTCCTCACGGCGCTCCGGTCCTTTTCGTCCCGAAGAAAGACGGCAAACTTTGCCTTTGCATCGACTTCCGTGGACTCAATCGTATTACCAAAAAGGATTGCTACCCACTTCCACTCATTTCAGATCTTCTCGACACTCCGAAACGAGCTAAAATCTACACCAAATTGGATCTCACTCACGCTTATCATCTAGTCAGAATCACAGAAGGTGATGAATGGAAACCCACCTTTCGGACCCGATACGGCTCCTACAAATGGAAGGTTATGCCGTTTGGCCTTACGAACGCCCCTGCGGCGTTCCAGCGGTTTGTTAATGACATCTTCTCTGACATGCTCGATGTTTGTGTCATCGTCTACCTTGACGATATTCTGATCTACTCTGATACACCAGAAGAACACCAAGAACACGTCAAGGAAGTTCTTCGGCGACTTCGCCATCATCGGCTTTATGCCAATCCTGAGAAGTGTGAATTCAATATGGATACTGTTGAGTATTTGGGTTATATTCTTTCTCCCGACGGATTGACTATGTTCAAGGAGAAAGTTCAGACAGTTCTAGAGTGGCCGGTTCCGAGGAAGGTTAAGGACATTTAGTCCTTCCTGGGGTTTGCAAATTTCTATTGTTGTTTTATCTATAATTATAGTGATATCATTGTGCCGATGACTCCGCTTACCTGGAAAGGTGCGCCTTGGATCTGGGATAGCAGCTGTCAAGAGGCCTTTGAAAATCTCAAAACTGCTTTCACTTCTGTGCCGATACTGGCCCATTGGGAGCCGAATCGCCCACTTATCGTGGAGACCGACGCTTGCGATTACGCCATTGCAGCAATTCTTTCCATCCAATATGCTGACGGTGGAATTCATCCTCTAGCCTTCCTTTCCAGAACGCTTCACGCTGCTGAACTCAATTACGATACTCACGACAAAGAGCTACTGGCCATCTTCGAGGCCTTTAAAGCTTGGCGTCATTATCTGGAAGGCTCAGGCGATCCGGCGGACGTCGTCACCGATCACAAGAATCTTGAGTATTTTTCTACTACCAAGGTTCTTACTTGCCGACAGGTCCGATGGTCAGAATTTTTACATCAATTTAATATGGTCATTCGCTTCCGACCGGGGAAGCTCAGCGAGAAACCCGATTCAATAACTAGACGCTGGGACATCTACCCTAAAGAGGGGGATATTGGCTATGCCCAAGTGAACACTCATAACTTTTGTCCTATCTTTACTAACGAACAACTCACTGCGTCTCTTCGAGCCACCTTCCTGGAAGGCCCGGCCTTACGAGCCTCGATCATCATGGATATCAAAGCCCTACACCAGGCCATCATCCTCGCCCTTCCCGCTGACCCGAGCTCCGTTGTTGGTTTGGAACTTGCTAAAGGTCCTTCCAATGAACATTGGAGCTTAGGTAGTGACAAGCTATTACGCCTTGACGACCGTATTTATGTTCCGAATCATGGCGATCTTCGCCTTCAAATCCTCTGCTACTTTCATGATCACCCACTCTCCGGCCATTTCAGCCAGAACCGCACTCTAGAAGCAGTACGTCGTCAATACACCTGGCCCAAGGTCAGAGACTTTGTTCGTGACTATATTACTTCCTGCACCATCTGTGGTCGCAATAAGCCTCGCCGTCATCGGCCTTACGGCTTGTTGAAACCTCTGCCGGTTCCGGTCCGACCATGGGACTCCATCTCCATGGACTTCATTGAGCAACTGCCAATGTCGAATGGTTATACAGCTATTCTAGTCGTTGTGGATCGATCTTCCAAGCAAGCTATTTTCATTCCAACTTTCGATACCATTACTTCCAAACAATTAGCTGAGCTCTTTGTTATTCATGTCTTCTCTAAGCATGGTGTTCCTAATCATGTTACTTCTGATCGTGGTTCCGAATTTGTTTCGGCATTCTTCCGGGCTCTCGGTAAAGCACTCTCCATGGAACTTCACTATACCTCTGGATATCATCCGGAAGCCGATGGGCAGACTGAGCGTGTCAATCAGACTCTCAAGCAGTACATCAGGATCTATTGCTCCTACCAACAAGATGAATGGTCGCCTTTACTTCCGATCGCCGAGTTTGCCTATAACAATGCTCCCAATGCTTCCACCACTGGTATTACACCTTTCTTCGCTAACAAAGGATCCCATCCAAACATCACCGTTCGGCCCGAGGTCGACATGAAGTCTGATCTAGCCAGAGACTTCATTGTTAACCTCGATGAACTCCATGTCTTCCTTCGAGAGGAAATCCTTTTAGCTCAATCTCGTTACAAGGAACAAGCTGACAGGAAAAGAATCTCACATCCGGAATTCCCAATCGGCTCCGAAGTTTTTGTTCTTGCTAAGCACATTCGTTCTACTCGTCCTACTGAAAAATTCTCTGAAAAATATCTTGGTCCCTTCAAGGTCATCAGTCGACCTGGTACTTTGTCTTATGAACTCAAGCTCCCGGACTATCTTCGCCAAATTCACCCGGTTTTCCACGTCTCACAGCTGGAGCCGGTTACGCCGAACCTGTTCCCGAATCGTACTCAATCTCCTCCACCTCCAATTGAAGTTGATGGTGAAGAGGAGTACAACGTTGCCGAAATCCTGGACTCCAAGCTGGACAGAAGGTACAAGTGTTGTCCTCTACGTTATTACATTCGGTGGGCCGGTTACGAAGGTACCGGCGATGAGTTCTCCTGGGTTGCTGCTGATGAATTACATGCTGACGAACTTGTACCGGCATTCCACGCCCAATACCCTCAAAAGCCTGGATCTTGATCACAAAAAACATTGTGTTCCTTTTCCCCAATTCCACCGCGCTCCACCGAAGTTTACTTCGTACGTTTAGAGGGTAAACACGATGATAGCAAATTGAGTGTTTATCCCTCTATCTTAATTGCTTATTCCTCCCTTTAATTGCTGTTTCACTTATGTTTCATTCACACTTAAACTATGTATACTTCAAATTAATTACTTCTTACGCCGCTTCGCGGCCCGTTTGTTTTCAGTGTCAAGACGCGATGATATTTTATATATACAAAAGTCAAAAAATTATTATGTACTAGAGGAAGAAAAACTACAAGAAAGGGCCGGGGGGCCGAGGTCCGATGTCCGATATTCTACTACTCTACCTCCTTCTCCTTCCCTTTCTCGGAGGCCACCGTCTTCGCCTTCTTCGGCGCCGGCGCCTCCCCTTCTTCTTCTCCTCCCTCTACCTCCTCATCCCCTTCTCCATCCTTCTCTCCCTCCACTATCTTCTCTTCTTCCTCTTCGCTATTCTCTATCACCCTTCTCCGCTTCAAGTTCCTTGGCCTCTCGGATACTGACCTCGATGGCCCTGGCATTACCGAACCCGGCATTACGCTCCTGGCCTCGATGGCAATCAACCGGGCATGATCCTCGTCCTGTCATCGCAGGAGTTGCCGGAGATATTGATGAGACCTTGAGGCGGCTTCCCTCAAGGCCCGGTTGTCAGCGAGGAGCTGTGCCATCTGGCTCTCCATCACAGCCATTCGCTCGCCGCTTGGTCCCCCTTCTCTCCTCACCTGCACCGGCCGGCCCGAGTACAAGCACTTTACCTTAGCATCGTGACATGGTTTACATATCACGGTGCTCCTCTTCCCTACCTGCTCCAGGCAAGGAATCTTCTTGCTGTAGCACCGCTCGCAGGGTGCTCGCTCCTCGTCGTCATCGTCGTCGCCATCATCCGGGTCCCCGCCGCTAGCCTGGTAACAAAATGAGCAATTAATTTTCAAATAGAGAATTGGTACTCACCTCGTTCCTCTGGGAAGCTTTCCCCTTCTTCACCACCCAAGGGATCTCTACCTCCACTCTACGAGCAGAGGTGGTAGCCTCACCGGGTGAGGGTCCCCGACGAGTCCGCGCCGCTGCCGCTGCCGCTATCTTCCTCCTCTTCTCTGCTGCCTCTTCCTCCATCCTCCTGGCGTTGGCGGCCCGAACGGCAGCCTCCTGCCTCTGTCTCTCCTCCTCCACCTTCCGCTTGGCCTCTTCCTTGGCCTTCTTCTTTTCCTCCTTCCTCTTCCTGTTCTTCTCCCTGGTGCGCGCTAACTGGAGCTCGAGCTCCCGCTCCTTGTCAGATGGATCCGGCGTTGAAGGGCGAGTCGGGGCCGGGGGTGGAGTGGGTTGTCTGCCCGTAACAGGGATGGAGCCGATGGTGGTGGTGGTTCTGGTAGTAGTGCGACTAGAGGACATGGTGGACTTAGAAGATTTTTGAGGTGAAGGTTCAAGGCGAAATCTGCCTAGCTTTATAGGGTCAAAATTGCGCACGGACCAGGCCAATCTCCGAATTGTAATTGGTGTACGGTGAACCAGCGAAAATTTTTCCTGCTGACTGATAGGATAAATCCCCAATGCTGACGGCTTTTAAAATTTTTCTCTGGTGACTAATAGCAATTCCCGATGCTAACGGCTTTCGAGGGCTCAAGCCTAAGAGGGGGATATTGTCAAGTCCATGCCTCGGGACCCATTCCGCCGCTCGGTATTCCGAAGATCTACCCTTTATTGTAATCTCATCCTTATTGTTCTTTCTCGCTACACATACCCTTTCATTCTAGTCCCTCCTTATTGTCTTTTACTTTACCCTGAAGGACTACACGTATAGCTCCTAGTAGTTAGTCTGGCGCTCCGTACCGTTGCGCCGGTCCGTAGATATAAATACTGCCTGTATGCTACTGTAGTTCCTCAGTTTAATTATCGACTTAGACCGGCTCAGATTCCTTTTCCAACTTAGTCCATCTCTTAAGTCTTCAGGCTCATTACCTCGAAGCACTCTCTATAGCCTTAGGACTTATAAGTTCTCTGGCTCGCTCCTCGTCACCGGCGATACCGCCACTCTGACTTGGCTGCTCCTAGTTTCTCTCTTCACTACTCTTGATCTCCGGGGACTAGCGGTGTAACGGCGGTGTTGTTAATAACTTCACTACTGTCCCACTCAACTTCCGCTCTTAGACACCTGTGGCCTCTGGCACGGTTACACGGTGTACATGATCTTAACAGGCACCCTCCCCATTAAGCCAATATCAGAGTGTCTGCTGCACAGCCTTGATGAGAGGCCAGTCCATGGCCACCTGGCGTAAGCCGAGTGGACTTTTGTGTCCGTCTATCTGTATGTAGCCCAAATATAGCCACTTGCCTTTATTTGTCAACTAGTCCGGCCGTCTCCGAAGATAAGGCGAAGTGAGTCTTACAAAGTCTAAACCCCAAGCCAAGTTGAAGGCATACTAAGGATATATTATAGCTTTAGTAGAAGGATAATATGATGTATAAACTGAGTTTTATTAGTCCTCAGACAATTCAATATCCTCGCTGCAGATGCAGCTGTCAATAAGGGTGGCTGAAATTTTATTTGCCTTCCTGTAGTCCTCCATTGCTTTGCGTACCAGATCCCAACACTTATCATAGGAGTGAGGAGATGTGGTGGATGTATGTAAGAGTGGGCTATCACTACAGTATGCTCAACACTCTGAAATACAATCATTCATGGCATCATTCAGCAGCCAGTGATATTTTATGATTCAACATGTTATTCTGTCGAGCGGAATATTTTCTACTTCAGGTGTGTTACCGGCGCTTTTCGGCTGTCTTCCCTAAGTATTTCATAAGCGCCGCAAACCTCGGAAAGATTGCAGTGTGACGGAATTTTCTCTTTGCAGTGTGATTGTCACCATTTTGTCTATTACTATATATATCATATCTGCCATCATATTCGTTACCCCCCTCCTTATCCCTATCTCCTGAATATTTGTCTGAGGGCCTCAAAGACCTTGTTGCACTGGATGTACACTTTTGCAGATTAAGTACATAGTCTTCAATCAACCGCATAACGTCTCGAAGCTTTAAAACTTCCTCCGCGCACCTGAAACTCCAACATTACTAGCTCAACAGATGGAACAGCAAATTAAAATATGTAATTCTGTTAGTAAATTTTTGACGAAGTTCATGGAAGGGTATCAAGAAAAAAAATTTCTGTAGTCCGTGCCAAAAGAAAGGACAAATCATTGACTTGAATGTATCATGACTGTGGACCAAATCAACTGATGAAAAATACTACGAAGCAAATTGTCAGCAGGGCACAATCATAGACAGGCCTAGCTACGCTGTTGGCCGAATTTGTGGAGGCACCAGATTCACTGGGTGTTTCAGCGGATGTAGAGGGGGATACCGATGCCGAAGAAGTCGATGATTGCAAGGTGGTGGTGGAGGTGTTGTTAGGTGAGACTCGTGAACCTGTCAATGCACCCGAGATATCTAAAAATAATTTGATATTCTGCCCTGGAAGGTAAGAACTGAATGATGCTGAACTCACACTGCTCAAAGGTGGGAAGTGAATAATTGGTTTCCAAGTACGGCTGAGTCTTGTTCAACGACACTCCAACCGGTACAAGATACTGATATAATATTGAGAACGTAAGATGCTTTGCAGGGAGAAGGGCCAGAGAATCATACCTGGAAAACAGATTTGAGTTGAGGATAGAAACTAACAGCCTCTGACATGGTAAAATTGTTCAACTCGTGAGTCAATAGAATGGTCCCAGTCTAAATGATCGACTTGAGTACAACCTCAGCGCACGGCTTCAGCACATACCGAGTTGAACGCTCCTCCCTCGGCCTTTTGAATAAAACTATTATAGTTATCCACCACAGTTTGATCAGTGATGGTCTCGCCATTCACACTGGCATCCGCTGTATCGTATTCCCACATAATGGTTTGTAATCCTAATGCGTTTGCGATAGCTCGTATTCTGTCATCAACGTCGCCATAAGGTGGCTTTGTTCAAGACGATCCCAACTGAGTAAAAATAACTATCCGACTCGTGATAAAGTTAAACTCACTCGCCAACAAGTAGGTGTAACGCCTACTACAAGTTTGATCATTTGCATCTTTTCAATAGTACGCAGTAAGCTTTTCCTCTG
Organism: Lentinula aff. lateritia; assembly: GCA_027886305.1. Classification (NCBI taxonomy): domain Eukaryota; kingdom Fungi; phylum Basidiomycota; class Agaricomycetes; order Agaricales; family Omphalotaceae; genus Lentinula; species Lentinula aff. lateritia. The sequence continues at coordinate 13,403 of MU795148.1, forward strand.
AAAGACAATTTTGCAAGAACGCGCACGGCTAAACGAAGTTTCAACATGAATCTTGAATTGAGGGTATGACTGTTCACGGCAACTCACAGTACCACAATTCGGCGAAAGCATCCTCGCTCGCAAATGTTGTCACTGGGATGCAGATCAAGCTTCAGTTGATTTGACGATATAGTAAAATACGTACTATATGGATGGGACCAGGTATCTGCAGAATTTTCTCTAGTTATTTCATCAGATCGAAGTACTACCCATTGGTTAACTCACGGGCACATATTTCATGTCCTAGGTGATTATAATAAGCAAACGGCGTCTATGAGATGTCAGACCTACCATCAGTGAGAGCACGCTGGGCCTCTAGAGGAAAGTCCGCTACATTGGAACCAATGAAGTAGAATGCTGTTGAAATAAATGAGGAATGTCTTAACAGAAGGGTATAGGATTGACAGACTTACTTGCTTTCTGGTTTTGGCTTTGCAAGAAGTCATAAAACGCGTTGTGTGAACAATTTGGTCCGTCGTCGAATCCATAGCCAAGGGTGGATGGCTTCGAGACTTTTCCTCAAGTGGGAACGGATAGATGTGGTAGAATACATACCTCCGGAGCAGCAGTGATATCAGGGGGGAGGTCAGCCAGTTTTGGGGTCGTACATTGACCATAGGTCCACCAGCAGTCCGGGTCACTTGATGAGTAGCTAGACGGTGGGGGTTGAGTCTGTCGAATGTGAGAGCACTGTACGTTCAGCCCCGAGTGAATAAATACCTTCTGGGGGATGTTTGTGGGGATGTTAGCTGATATGGAGTTCCACTTTGCAAGGGCCGCTGAATCGTCAGACAAGATTTTGGCGGCTTCCCAAACCTCAGGGAAAGAGTTCATTTGATTTGTCACAGGCGCATAATCGTAGGGCGTGCACTCCTGATCTGGGTCTAAGTGAAATTTTTGTAGGAGCTGATTGACAAAGAGGGAATGATGGGCGTACCAGTAATAGCGGCTTCACCCTGCTCTGAGGTGCGGTCTATTGCTGCAGCATTTCCAGCAAGGAGAAGAAGTTGGAGACAGAGACAGATCAATGTAAACAGAAGCCGAACATGGAACAACACTGGAATCTGCATCACAGTAAATCCGGCAAAGGGGTCTACACCACAAAGAGGACAATACGATGGAAGCAAGACGGAGGATATTTATACGGTACCAGAATCCCCGTCGAAATAACCCACATAACGGATTCGGGCCCGTACATAATTGTGAAAAATTCAAGTCCGTGAATGCTAAAATTTGAACGGGCCAGTTGAATGTATTATTATATTCAGATTCGACGGTCAGTATAACCCGCGTATACTTTGATGACAGCCTTACCGTAGTAAGTGGGACCTGTTGGGACCAAACCATTTTACTGAAATTGGCTCACGTCTGCACACACGTTAACCGAGACATAGCTCGATATATGTGATCTGCCATCATCGGCTTGTTGGAAGCTCGTTGCAAAAGATCTCAACCAGGAAAGATCTGGACACAGAAAACATAACAAATAATATTGTAGAGCGCCCTCTGAGTTTTGAGGCCTGAGGCCCGACTTTTTCGGATAGAAAATCGACGGCATCGACTGCTTTTCGTTTTTTTGCCGCGAGTTTGCCGTAGGTTCAAAACATCCGCCCTTCGCGGAGGCAAATTCTCCGAGAGTAAGGGACCCCCTCACTCATATGATTCTCGATGGTAGCTTGCAAGTCAACATGTCATTATTTTTGGGACAACGTCGAGGTTCACCAAAAATTCGTATGTTTCAACGACCTAAAAGGAGAGAAACACAGTCAGCGGACGAGTCTAAATTCCCGAATGTATTTGAACGCTGTTTTTGCAGGTAGTTGGCTCGACCTTGAGCAATGGGGCATTTTGCACGCGATCCTGATTCCTACGTGAGGCTGGGCTGGCACCGAGTGGGTCGTGTAGTGAGAATAATGACATAGATATCTAAGGTGCTCATGTCGTCTGGAGCAGACAAGAAGTGCAAAGGCAGTGCTAAAGCGGCGACGCATAGCCTATTGAGAGAAGAAAACGAACGCTGGAAGGATCACACCTGGATCAAGTATGGCTTCTTCACTTAACAGTGGCAGGAAACAATTTCAAGTCTGCAAAACATATCATTGTAGAGATCTCATCCGCAAGTAGTGATACTTTATGGACCAAATGCCAAAAGCAGGTCGCAAGAGAACCGTATCAACACTGAAAAACAGGATGGGTTTGACGACAATCAGCTGCAGAGAGGCAATCAGATTCCATTGCAAAGCAGACAATCAGTGAGCTTACCAAGCGGGCACAGTCAATGGTATTTTAACAGTGGTCTGGAATGAGGTTCTTAGTTTCGATGTAAAGGAAAGTATAGTAACAAACATATTTACCGCAAGCCCCTGATAAGACAATGAGTAATCAACTAGCACATGTGATAAGTGAAGCTTACAGAAAGACTTGTCTCCTTGTATTTGACGCTCATATCAGAAGCAGTCAAACGCATCGCTTCGATTGCCTCGTCTAATGTAACGCTATAAACACCATGACTTGCGAGAGAAAGTTGAGCGGCAGTGACTGCCTTGACCGCTAGGAAAAAGTTTCAGACTGAGTATGTTCACTGCAAGGACTGCGTAATGTTTAACAAACCTCCTAGACTGTTCCTTTCCTGAGTATGATTTTAGTATGAGCGTCTAGACTAAAAGGGAAATCATACGATGCAAGGAACTTGAACAAGGCCATCGATTGGATCACATGTTAAACCAAGGTTATGCTCTAACGCGAAGTGATAATCAGTTTCTGCACAGTGCCCAATTAGGTAGTGGCGAACCGATCCCGATTTCTGCAGCCTGAATCGTCATTAGAAACGAGTTAAAGACAGTTCAAAAATATGCATACCTGAAGTACAGTCTCCGGAGAGGCTGCTCCGAAGATGAGTGGCAGAATAAAACTTGAACGGCGAATACTTACCTCCCTAGACGTAATGGAATAATTTAGAAAAATTCGATTTATACTTACATTGCGAGAAAACACACCATGCATGCGGCAAAACCTCCAGCAGCCATAGAACATGCCACTGAAGAACTCCCATCAGATTGATTGAAATATCAATACTAACAACTTACCACCAACTTCAGCTTGGCATCCTCCTTCAGCGGCAGAGATCGTACTTCCACGCTTGAACAGCATGCCAATAGCCTTCACAAAGAGTTACCGCAAGGTGAGCAGAGATCTCAAAACGACTTACCGAAGCTGTGAGCAAGAAGGTCATTATGCTCTTGTCCGGATCATCGCTAACGAACTGATGATAATTGACAGTCATTAGTAGTCTTGTTGAAGACTAAGTACTTTCTAACATGCGCTGTACCTCAATTATATATTTCAACACAGCAGGAATAACACCAGCGGCACCATTGGTTGGAGATGTGACGATTCTACCGCCGCTAGCATTTACCTCGTTCACTGCGATCGCATAGCATGAGAGGAAGTCCACTGCAGGAATCATAGTTTTTCTCTAAACAACGATAGTCAGTTAATGGACATTTTTACAGTGGGTCCACAAACCGGAGGCTCAGGCAACAGTGGATGATCGAAAGCGCCTATCACGCGGGGAGCACGTTTCGCGCTCGGAATAGCAGAATCCACGATTCTCGCTCCCATTGTCTCAAAGCTAGAACCCTGTTTAGTTTGATTGGAATTTTCACCACTTGATTTGGGCGCATCTATTGAACCACCTAAAGTCTCATTGGGGTTAGAGCCAGCCTCGATTCTCGCATTGTTTGAGGGGGGAGACATAACGCCAGGGTAAAACCCACGCATCAGGCGTCGATAAAGAATAGGCGCTCGCCGACGAAGACCTAGGCGGCCGGGAAGAGTCGTGGCATTTGTGGTAACACCTGTTTGGATGCACTCGTCCATTACGGACCAGATGCGAAAGATCTGAATTTTAGGTTCAATTCCAGTTCAGATACAGCAGTCGATTATGTATGGTTTGCTAACCTTCTTATGTATATCTTCATCTGAGTACCCGAAACTCTTTTCGTTGTCGTACACAATTTGAGCAATGGTCATCTATGAATGATGGAATCAGATGCAGTGTCAGCATATTTTTAAAATAATTTGACAGACGTTATGTTTTTGGGTCAAGGCCAACAGACTGTTGCCAGATTCAAATGGGTGGGGTGGCCCGGCTTCGGCGTTGGGTATGGTGTCGTTATTATGTTGCGACGAACGGCTGGAAGAGGATGATGGTTCGGGGGAAGGAGAGCTCAAGGCTGGTTCATTTAGGGAATGAGTTTGGTGAAGACGTGCCGGGGGAACAACACTCTTGTCCACGCCTTTGTAGAATAGGTTTTCATCCACTTCACGAAATCAACAAGCACTGGTGAGGTAGGCTGATCAAGAAGTGTAACAAATCTGATCACCTTGTGTTTTATCATTGACGACGAAGCCTCCTCCTACACTGTAGTATTCATTTGTTGCGAGAAGATCACCATCTTCGTCATACGCACTAAACCTCATACCATTAGGATGAGTTGGGAGAACTTGATCCCATCTGTGCCAAACCTATCTTAGCATGGGATTAGGATGATTGGGATCATGATACGAACCTCCAGAGCATATCTCGGTCCATATCATAGTGAATAATGTGATCTCCACCTAATAGCAATACCTTGTTAGCGAGGATATTATTATAACGAGATTCTATAGTCGTTGGTATAATAGTTTCGGGGTCTGAACCTTCGAGACCCAGTAAGATAGCTTGGGGAGTATGATGTCTACATCGATGTGAGCACCAATATGTCATCGAATATAGATAAGCCAACCCTTTGCCTTTGAATTCATTTCAGTATTTTATCAGACCTCGGGTAGAAAAATTGAGCCGTAATTCACCTGTAGCAGCTAGAGAGCCGTATCTGAAAACGGTAGTCAACGACCAGCGAACCGAGTCGTGTATGTACACTGGTAACTCACAAATTGATCTTAACAGTGGCAACCTTCGATATTAAATCGCCACAATCAATGCAGATATTTGCCGGAGTGCGTTTGAAATAAAGACGTAAATTGATAAGTTGAAGAAGAAAACACGTCGATCCTGAGTTTGATAAAGTAGAATCAAGTAGGACGATATGCCGACCTTTTTCAACAGCTGCAACTCCTTCAAATCTGTAATGAATATCTTCCCTGCCCGCATTGGACCGACTGTATGAGAGCTCGAAGGTCCAACTAAGTGAAAGGAGCTTTTGGGTCAGATAATAGCGAGAAAGGATGTGATGAGTAGGAGTGCGCACCACCAATACTGAACAAGTCAAAAGTTGAGATCACTGCATGCTCTGGTAGCTGGCGCTCTTGTGAAATTTCAGAAACGCGTTCAAGTTTGCTAAAAGTAGGTCGCGAAGAGGAAAAGGTCCTCAGCAAGGAGGGAATATTAAGACGCCGAAAGACAAGTGACCGTCGAGCAAGAAGCAGAGTCATTGTGGTAGTAGAAGAAACGAACGGGGAACATGTACATCAATTCCAGCACCGCCAGTGAGCAAATGAAGCCCGACATCATAATGATGATAAGAAGGACACCACGTGATATATTATTCTTGATTCTTGAACTGTTGCCTTGTCGTCGTCGCCGTCGTCGTTCGATATCACTGCCTCATTGTCTCTTATATTGTCCAAGTATATATCCGTATGAAAAATGTCCGCTCGGTCTCCGTCTCGGGAGAAAGATAACAGGCAGCCATTTCCACATACATCGTCACCTCAGCGGCAGACGACGTTGCCTACAGCTTCCTCATCGACGACCAACTTGCCCGCTTCTATCAATCCCACTCCACACACTATCGAGTCTATCTTGGCCCTGCACGGCTCAGCGTCTAATCCTCAACTCGCTGCACTGGATCAGGCTGTGTCTGAGCGCAATGTGCTTTCTTCTCAGAACTCTCAATTATGGAAGCTCATAGAGAAGCAACGATCAGGGTATAACCAGATCATGAAGGAGCTGGAAAGGGTTAGGAATGAGAGGGATGTGTACAAGGCTCGTTTGGCAGCAGCCACAGGCGGTCCAATAGTTTCCGAGAAGCGTCATCTCAGTCGAGAGCGCGTACAGAAACAAAGTATTGACAGTGTTGTAACCGACGGAGGTATGTCCTCTAATAACGGAGACCACAATCCCCGTCAAAATGTGACCAGGTTCTACTCGGATGAACAAGGTATGTTCTAGCAAATGAATCAAGTATATTATCTTGTGTTAATTCGTGAGCAGTCCCACCACGAACAAATAGTCACGGCTTACATTCCGCTCGCTCTCACGAGCCTTTGGCGAGCTCTCCATCGGCTTCCGTTTCTTCTTCTTCCCTGGTCTCTTCCACTGCGTCTTCCAACGCCAGCCTTCACAGCTCCCAGCCAATGACTGCTCGCCTTGCCCCACTTACAGTCCCTCCTCGCTCAGACCTCTTGCCGGAACTTTCAGCTACACAGGAAACTTCGCCTCAGTCATTCAATAACGCTACTCCAAAATACTCCCACTTTGCTCACGGCTATAACGACTCCATCATATCCTCTATATCCTACAATTCCAGTTCCAACAGTCATAGTACATCGACTAAACCTTCAGTATACCCCCGAAAGAGTAGTTTCACTGAGAGCATCAGTAGTGTTAGCACTAATGGTGTGGACGGAGCTCCAGGGAGCGCTTACAGCGGTATTGCCACAAGGGGGAAATACGACTTCTCATCCCAAAACACCCCTCAGACCGCTCCAGCAGAATACTCATCCAACAACTTAACATATACCCCAGTTATGCCTCACGGTAAAGGCCCTTCGGGCACTCCACAAATTATCACATCCATCTCCATTCCTAACGCTCCAGATCGTGACCAACACGCGTCCCCCATTTCTCAAAAAGCAAGCAATAACCTCACTGCCTTATCTCCTGCCATCCGCCATCCACTCTCCCGAGAATCTCGTATATCGCTGCCGGATGAAGCAAAGCAATACATCGCAAACATGGGCGAGTCCCCTGTACCGAGTCCTAGAGTGGAGATGTTCAACAAGACATCATCATCACACTCGTCTGTCCCGGTTTCTCCAGTTCGTGGAAAGGACCGAGAATTTTTAGATATGGAAGAGGAAGCAGACGACGACAATGACGATGGTGATGAGGAGGACGACGAAAGTGGTGAAGAGCCGGATGAGGAGTATGAGGTCGTGGATCCTTCATCAGCAGCACCTCATTCTGCGCCAGCTCCTTCCCCATCAGCTTCTGCTGAATCTTCCCAGGATCGACTGCCAATTCAATCAGGGTCATCATCAACATCTTTCTCTGGACCCTCGAGTCAGGCGCCAGCTCGCTCGGGCGGTAATCGTCAGTACGTGTCAATCAACGACTTCCCTCTTTCTCCATCCACAATGTCGCCTCACCATGCTGAGGCCAGAGCAGAAGCCGCATATCAGCGCCAGTTGATCGGTGACGCCTCACCGCAACGCTCAAACGATGACCTTCGCCCTCAACGACTCGAGGCACAAAATGTTCCAGCTACCCAGATGAACGCTACTGCGTCACCCGCTGGCTTCTTTCGTGCACTTCCTTTGCTATCTACCGACCTTCCCCATACTAAAATCCACGTTTCGCATTCATTCGTTCGACCAAATGATCGAGGCAAGGAAGTTCTATCGTTCATCGTCTACGTGAATCCTGGTAAAGGCAAAGATGGCTGGAAAGTAGAGAAGATGTACAGTGACGTTTTAAATCTAGACCAACGAGTCAGAGGTAGCGTTGGGAAAAGTGTTGGGAGAAAGATATCTACTTTGCCTGAGGGCAAGCTATGGAAGGATCATGCACCAGCCAAAGCTGACCAACGAAAGGTAGTCATATCGATTCATCGTCCTTCCATCATCGGTTCCTGATACCTTACCTTTCCGTTACAGGCTGTTCTAGAGACCTATCTGCAAACATTAATCAACCTTCCTGTCAAAAGCAACGACGAAGTCATCGCCTTTTTTACTACCGATATCGTGAGAGACACTATGCAACCGGTGATGCAGGTGGGTCATAAAGAAGGGTACCTTACGAAGCGGGGAAAGAACTTCGGAGGATGGAAGACACGTTATTTTGTCTTACAAGGTCCCGTGTTAGAATATTTTGATGCCGTGCGTTTCAATATACTCTTAACGTCTTTACAACATACTGATAGTCACTTTCTCGACATACAGCGAGGCGGCACTCATCTCGGTTCGATAACGGTTACCGGTGCTCAAATTGGTCGACAACAACGTAATAACACCACGACCTCCACAGACGAGGAAAAGGAATACCGACACGCTTTTCTCATTGTGGAGGCGAAGAAAGGACCTGGTGGAAACCATCCTCGACATGTTCTTTGTGCTGAGAGTGATGCTGAACGGGACAGTTGGGTTGAAATCCTTGTGAGATACTTCACTGGAACGTACAGTGAAGAACCCGTAGCATATGCCCCTTCTTCCGTTGCACCACCACCACCACAGTATGTCAACAGTACTGCTCAACCTACTCCTAGTGTCCCAAGGACTAGTATATCGACCGACCCTCCCAGAAAACCTTCGCGAGGGTTTTCCAAGGATGATATTGGTGCAGAGAAACGGGCCATTCCTCTATCTCAACTTCCTCAAGATGCCGCAAATGCTAAGCTCTTCTCCCGTCCTTCTCAAGATGATTATAACTATTCGAGTCCCTCGAAATCCATTCCTGCTCCTGCTGATCCTCGCACCACTGATCGATCCCAGCCAGGACAACCTTCCAGCCTGCCAGATTCTTCGCCTTTATCTAATCCTCCTCCTTTTCTGGATCCCGGACAGCGGGCCAATTCTGAAATGGGTCATTATCCTGAAATCCAGACTATGCGTGCCCAACAACAGCGTCAATCGCCTGAGCTGTATCGTCAGCGTGGCGATTCATCCAAACAATCACAAGTTTCGTCTCCGATTGGACCTTTACCTACTGAGCGCGTCCCGTCCCCGGAAAAGATGGAAAAGGTCAAAATCTCTGCCCCAATGAACGGCGCACCCATTCCCGCTGGATATAAATTTGGGAAGGATAATCCACCAGAGCCTAGTCTCACTCCAACTTCGAGTGATCGACGAGAAAAGGCCAAATCTAGGTCGTTCTGGGGTTTCGCTAGACCTGGTGGAAGTGGAGGTGGTGGTAAGTTACGATCTTTCATTATTCGTCGTGAATTTGTACTCACGAGGGACTAGACAAGAATGTTACACCCTCTGCTACATTTATGCCTCGCGCTGTCTTCGGAGTCAACTTGGAAGAGTCTCTTGACGTTGCCCAAATTGCAAACTTGCCCGCAATCGTGTTCCGCTGCATACAGTATCTAGAGTCGAAGAAAGCAGATCAAGAAGAGGGAATATATCGTCTGAGTGGCAGTTCCGCTGTCATCAAATCACTGAAGGATCGTTTCAATGCTGGCGAGTCTGCGCGAATTTCGATATACTATACCACAATCACTAACTCGGAACATTGTAGAGGGCGATGTCGATCTTTTGGCTTCAGATGAATACTGGGATCCTCATGCTATCGCCGGATTACTTAAAAGTTTTCTGCGAGATCTACCTTCAAGTATCCTCACTCGTGAACTTCATATGAGATTCCTCTCCGTCATAGGTATGTTAATGTCCGCACAAACAACTGAATGTCCTCATTTGCGCTTTCTAGATTTTGTAGATCCTCAAGAACGGATCAAAGAACTTTCGCAACTGATCGCATCCTTACCTATCACCAACTACAGCCTTCTTCGTGCGCTCACAGCTCATTTAATCCTCATCGTTCAAAATTCAGCCGTCAACAAAATGACAATGCGGAACGTTGGAATTGTGTTTAGTCCAACCTTAGGTATTCCTGCAGGTGTCTTCAGCTTGATGCTCGGGGAGTTCAACAGAGTATTCAACGTTGATGCGGGTCGATCACCACTGGAATCTAACGAAGATTCTGAGTTGGAGCCTGATAGAAGAAATAGTTTACAGTACTCTGAGGCTGCTGCCGATACGCTTCTGGGGCTGTCTGGAAGGTCACTGTCGAGTAAGCACTCTGTTTCTTCTCGAACCTGCTTCATTCTTATGCCGCAACCTCATAGCTCCTGCTGAAGAGACTCAGTCTGATACCGATGAGTATTCAATCAATGAAGACAGTGGTACGGAACCGGAAGTGACAATCGAATCCTCGCCAGACAGTCCTGTTGGGGTAACCCAACAAGATCTCACGCCTCCAGACACTCCCTTGGCTCATATCAAAAATGGACGCGCTTCAAACCTAGCAGCTGGGCGCGGACTTAACATCTCCGTTTCTGACCGGGGTCATCGATATTCACGAATGATGGGTTTGCCGACTTCTCCTCGACCTCCACCTTCCCCTGGTGGCCACTCGGCATCTCCTTCTCCTTTGCCTACGCAATGATTTCTTGATCACGTCTTTCCCTTTCTCGTGTTGTTCTCGTATGTTTTTTGGAAGAGCATTCTGTACTGTCCATATTATGTATGCTGTATCATATCTAACTGAACGTCTCTTTATTTTATCTTTTGTCGTACTGCTTATCGGACATTGCATTTGCATTGACTGTATTCTCTAGAGACAGACCCAAACTATATACCACCTGTCGACATACCTAGTATGTATATCTTGAAAAAGAAACTTTTTGTCCTGGCAATGGCAGTGTTAAGTCGATCAGTCCGAATGTTAACTTGCTACTAGCAAAAAATTTCCTAGTTCTCTCATTTCCCATCATGACGTTCAAGCAGGCTGCCGTTCTTGCCCCAGTGTCGTTCTTTCTGGGTGAGCCTTCTTTCGAGAGTACAAATCTTGTGCTCAGTCTCAACAGGGATCCTGTTCATATGTTTCAACGTTGATCACAAGCTTCTTTGGGGAGAACTTACTGAAACTGTAATTGCGGATGGATTCAGTTTCTACACCACTTTTTTCAATTCTCCACCCGCTATCAAGGTCGGTCTTAGGCGATAACTCTATGAGATCACGAACTTATAGGTTTTAGGCGTTGTTGCATGGAATGATCGGTGTAGGAGTGCTAGGACTGGTTGGCAAACTGCACAAATGGGACGATAGTGCTATGTTCTTTGACGGATCTAGTCTTGGTTCGTGGCACACCTGTTACACAACATTTATCTTGAATTCGATTCTCAGGTGTCTATGTGTTTGCCATCGCGGTGTATACGGCTGTCATCTGCCCAACATTAAAAACTGTGGCCATTCCGCTGGAAGAGGACACATATTCTGACAGGATAGAAGCTGTCCGAGTACTTGCAGCAGCGAATGTTATCATCATGATATGTTTGGGATTGATACTTACGCTTCAAGTGTGTTTCCTTTCGTCCTTTACTTTATTCGCATAATCTGATGATACTCTGTATCTACTAGGCCGGCCAAGTTTACGCTAAACGGTTGGAAGTCCAAGCGATTGAAGTAGAAAACAAAGCTTTGGATAAAGAAAAGAAGGAACAGTAGTGCAGGAGGAACATGAATATAACATGATCTACCGCGAAATATTTATATGTATTCAGGAGTTCCAAAATCGATTCGTGGTTTCTCAAGTTTCAGCCATTGTCAAGGGTAAAATAACGTTCCCGAGTCCTCTGGTGAACTAGAAATTATCATACATACTTAGTATAGTGATCATAAGGAAGTTCTTTTGACTCCCACGAGCTTCTCTTCAGACATTGCAATGTCCATAGATCCAATAGCTGATCCTTCTACTTCAACTGCTGGGGCAAGCAAGTCTAATATTACCAAAACGGTCACTTCCAAGGGCACTCTATCAACGCTAGTCTCACCAGCAACTCATCTTCAATGGAAGATCAACGAAAAGTGTCTTTGCTATCATGGGCCACTTATATACGAAGGTATTCAAGGTCTTCTTTACAGCAAAGCAAAGCTTACGATATTTAATTGTCCTGTAGCGAAAATTCTCAAGATACGCAACTTTACACCAGAAGATACGGAGAACGGCGAAATTGGTCCAAACTTTTTGGTTCATTACAAAGGATGGAAGCAGACGCAAGTAGATCTTGTATTTGACAAAGTCTCTACATCTAACCCGGGCAATCAGTTGGGACGAATGGGTAACCGAACAACGTATCCTTAAACTTGACGAAGCTGGTATTGCAAAGCAGAAGGCATTGTCTCAATCAGCGTTGGCCGCCCAACATGCTGGTGCCAATGCTGCTGCGGGGAAAATGAAAGATTTTAGTGGTAAAAGTACGTTCTCAATCCCGACTCTCGACTACATTCAATGACTTGTACTCATAGCGATGCTTGGTAACCCTGCTGGATCATCCGTGTCTGCTGGAGGCAGCACGCGCTCGGGGATACGAAAAGAAGGGACAAGAGGGACAAAGAGGACCCGAGAGGAAGACGATGGTCACAATGCTCGCCGCGCAGAGATGAAACTCAATGTGCCAGAAGTTCTCAAAGTCTTTCTAGTGGACGACTGGGAGGCTGTCACAAAAAACCACCAGCTTGTAACTCTACCGCGCTCGCCGACTGTACGTCAAATCCTCAATCAATTCGAAGATCATGTCAAATCGACTACGACGAGGTGAATGGATGAATTTTGTCGACTGTGGGTCTTCGAACTTACGGTCGTGGATCTGTAGTCTCCCTACCCCTGCACTTTTGACGCACACAATCTGTTCCGGACTCCAAATATACTTCGATCGGTCGTGTGGTATGTCGCTACTCTACCGGTTTGAGAGACACCAATATGCGGAAGTGCGAAAAAAGTACATCACCGGCCCACAGGTCAGTCCCCTTAGTATCCGTTGGAGTGCTTCGTGCATTGACATTTTCTATTTCTGGCATGTAGGTCAAAATAGAGGAGTCTTCGGATATTGAAATGTCCTCAATCTACGGAGGGGAACATCTGTTGCGAATGCTAGGTATACGAAAAGTCCATCATATTCGCATCTTGAGCTGAGCTTGACTTTGGGTAGTATCACTACCGCAAATGGTTGCCAATTCGCAGATGGACGCAGAATCAATATCACTGGTAAAAGAGTACGTTAACGAGCTGCTAAGGTATGATATTTACGACGTCGAAAGTGGTTGTTTGTTGAGAATGCTGTCCTTCTTAGATATTTGGAAAGCAACAAAGATGATATATTTCAACGAGAGTACGATACCCCGTCGGAGAGCTATGGTAACACAGTGCGGTCTTGAGATACTTGGAACTATCGCATCTTGATACGATACAACTAATACTAGTTGCCTATCTAATTATCGTGCGCCATTCCTGTTTACTAGCTAGGGCAGATGCACTGCCCGAGCATTCTTCTGCAATGACTAGTGGATGACGGAAAAGTTATCAGATGAGGGAACGAACTTTTCCTTCTCTCTCGTGAATTCTGCGAGACTAAACCTTTATGAGAATCTATAAAGCACATGAAAAGACCGACAACTTGCTATCGGGGAAGCCAGTAGAGTGCATGTAATATTGTAAATGACAATTAAGACAGCAGTAGGGCGTTGAATCGATAAGGATGGCACGATGCAAGTTATGGGAGACGGGCCGGTCAAAAGGAGCTGACATAATGCATACGCGTTGAGCTTGCGCGTCAACAAGTTCTCTCTCCTGAACTACAATGGATCATTTTCCTACAAACTGGGGTCGCCCGGTACGTGCTTGATTCAAGCCCTACTATTCATCCACACTGACCTTCTCTGCGCTTCCAGCGAAATGACGCCTTCGATGCGTACGGAACGTACCCGATCGCTCAAAGACCATATAATGGACCGACAACGGATGCATTCTCAGAAGGAATTCAGCACACTCAGTCAGTGTCGGACGTGTGCATATAGACTGCGGAAATACTGACCTAGGATTTGTTCGCGCAGACAGCCCATTGTCACGGGTACCAGTGTTCTTGCCATCAAGTATAAGGATGGTATCATGATGTCTGCCGACAATTTGGGTACGGAGACATGCTAGGATCTTGAGGTTCCAATTACTCAATACCAGTCCACCATATCCTCCTCTTAGCTTCTTATGGCTCCCTCGCTCGATTCAAGGACATCCAACGTCTACATCCTGTTGGCACCAACACTGTGATTGGCGCAGGAGGAGACATGTCCGACTTTCAATATATCCAGGGCTTGCTCGACGAACTTATGGTTGAAGAATTCACACAGCAAGACGGACATTCTCTTGGTCCGAGTGAGATTCACGAGTACCTTTCGCATGTGATGTATTCGCGGAGGTCAAAGATGGATCCGTTGTGGAACTCGTTGATTGTTGGAGGATTCAAGGATGGCAAGAGGTAATGGATTCCTATGGGATTTTCTGTTTGTCATAGAGGATTCTGAATATTCGTTGGATTTAGATTCCTATCGTATGTTGATCTCCTAGGCACGACTTACTCTGCATCGACGCTGGCCACCGGCTATGGGTCATACATTGCCCAGCCTCTTCTCCGTAAGGCTGTAGAGGGCAACGAGGATGTGATTACGGAGGATGAAGCTGTTAGGATTCTTGAACAAAGCATGAAGGTTCTGTTCTATCGCGATGCGCGTAGTTTGAACAAGGTTTGTCTGTGAACCTTTTGTACGACATCAAATTGGCTAATGCACTTCCTGTCCAGTATCAAATAGCGAAGATTACTGCAGATGGCGTTTCTATTTCAGAGTCTCGCAGTGCTGATACGCACTGGTCGTTTGCAGAGGGTATCAGAGGCTACGGAGCTCAAACACAGTAAAATTGTTTATGTATGAGTGTAATTTCAGCATTGCTTCCCCGTCGTTGTGAAACATGTTTTACTGCAGTATTTCGGAGGGCGGGCATTGGCCTAATAGTGTAGAGGTCATCACATGGGATTCTGAGCTTTCAGCTTCCCATGACCCAGGTTCGAGTCCTCGTTAGACCTTGACTTGGGTTGCCTGCACCCTTTTTGCTTCAAAACAGCCTGAGATTGAGTTGACCTCCTACATATACTGTAATATTGATCAGAAATGCATATCCAACATCATTGCAGCTCAGTGGGATATATTCATATGTCGGTATAGCTCCTATGAACTCTTCCTCACAAATGGAATTTGAAAACCACTAACTAAAGCTCTTGCCCTCTCCTGTGCACCCACTCCAACAGCATTAGTGATGAAGTGAATATGCATACCATACATTTTTGGATACGCATCTTGGTTCACCTCGATCTGGGGCCAGAAACCCATCGCAGCTGGTGGTAACCCGAAGCTCACAACACCCGCAACATCGCTTGCCTTGACAGCGTTACTCGACGCAGGAAGATAGGACGTATGGCTGCTCACTGCAGCAGGCATCGGGATACCGTGGAATTCACGCAAACGCGGTAAAACGAATTCGGTGAGGGTCGCGATG
Organism: Lentinula aff. lateritia; assembly: GCA_027886305.1. Classification (NCBI taxonomy): domain Eukaryota; kingdom Fungi; phylum Basidiomycota; class Agaricomycetes; order Agaricales; family Omphalotaceae; genus Lentinula; species Lentinula aff. lateritia. Next base: position 28,774 of record MU795148.1, read on the forward strand.
AGGTCGTACATAGCGGAGCCTTTGAGAGTGACTTTGGCACCGGCAGGCATACCCGCGCGGATCCACCCACCGACTTGCTTTTTGCCGAGGACGATTTCGACGCCTTTGACGCCTTTAGCTAAGGCCCCGCCTCCGGCTTCGGTTTCACCGCTGAGGGCGCGGAGGGCGGCAATGACACCGAGGAGGTTAGACCGGGATGTCAAAGCGTCTTTGGACATGATGTGGATTTGGACAGCCTGAAGACGGGTGATGTTCGCTGGCGTGCTTGATTCTGGAGGGATTTTGGACCACTGAATTCCACCGACCGGGTCGTTTTTGCGGTATTTGGCGTAGGGATTGGATGGGTCCCACCGTAGACGTATTTCACGTGGTGGTTTTGGTGGGAGGTCAGATTGCAGGGTGTGGGAGTAGTTCATGTACATGAGGTTGTCGGAGAGCGTGGTATGGTAGTGGTCGGATAGTCGACATGGTGCATATTCGCGCACACGGAGGTTTACTGGAGGTCGGGGAAGTTTTCGTCGTGTGTCTGCCGGAAGACGTTTACGGATTGGGGGCGGTTTACCGAAGCGCGTAGGCCGGGCGAGAGGCATGGAGGAAAGGCTGAAGAAAATACCCTCTTAGTGTGGTCACTTTTACAGTGTCAGAAATTTCGGAAAGTGCGTTGTTTGTTTTTCTCGTCAACCAAACAACCTTGGGCGCCTAAGTATATCTTTCTTTACTCCTTCCGCCTAATGGCCCCATTCAACCCCGAGAAATGGATAGAACAACTACGACAATGCCAGCACTTGCCAGAGGAATCAATGAAAACGCTGTGCGATAGAGTCCGGGGCCTGCTGGTGGAAGAATCGACAATCCGACCAGTATGCAGTCCGGTCACGATCTGTGGGGATATCCATGGTCAATTTTGGGATTTGTTAGAGTTGCTTAGAAAAGGAGGAGACGTTCCGGAGACAAGTTATATTTTCATGGCAAGTAGGTATCCTACTCTTAGATGGAATGACAAGGCTACAATTGCGAATTATCTGTTTCTGTACAGGGTGATTTCGTGGATAGAGGACATTATTCTTTGGAAACCGTCTCGATGCTCCTCGTGCTCAAGGCTACTTGGCCGGAAAAGGTGACTCTACTTAGAGGAAACCACGAATCGCGGCAGATAACGCAGGTGTACGGATTTTACGACGAGTGTCAACAGAAATACGGTTCAGCGACGGTGTGGAAAGCATGTTGTAGTGTTTTCGATTACCTGAACCTGGCTGCCATTATTGATGGGACAACGCTTTGTGTGCATGGAGGACTCAGCCCGGATATTAGAACCCTAGATCAAATTAGAGTGTTGAGTCGGGCGCAGGAGATTCCTCATGAAGGACCGTTTTGTGATTTGATGTGGAGCGATCCGGAGGAGTTGATGGAGAATTGGGCGGTTAGTCCTAGAGGTGCTGGCTGGTTGTTCGGCGGAGGTGTGACTAGAGAGGTGTGTTGGTCTGGATTTTTCTTTTTGGTCTGAGTATGGCGTGGCTGACTGTCCTTGCAGTTCAATCACGTCAATGGACTTTCTCTTATCGCTCGGGCGCATCAGCTTGTCCAGGAGGGATTCAAGTATATGTTTGACGAACAGTTAGTCACTGTATGGAGCGCGCCAAATTACTGTTATCGGTGCGGAAATCTGGCGTCGATCATGACGGTCCATGAGTCCGGCGAGAGGTCATTCGAGGTTTATGGCCCTGCGGAAGAGAATGCGAGGGATAAAGGCATGCAGACGAGGAGAATGGTAAGTCCATCTAACAGATATGAGATGCTATTCCATTGACTGACACCTGTTTCTTTTCGTATAGAATATGCCATATTTTGTATAAACTTGGACTCTCCTTCACGACTGTACACTATTGTTACACTTATCTTAAACAGGCGCGATCTATGTTCGGGCTCTCCATTTAAAGCCCTCGTATCGCTGGACGAGTAATAGCAGGTAAACCATTTATATTCTAGCAATTGATACTGCATAGAATTATTTATTCTTCAAACCAACTCCCGAGTCCTTCACAAAAACCCATACGCAGACTTGATAATATCAGCAGCATGTTCTGCAATGGCGTAGACAGCCGCTGAAGTATGTGCTGCAGGCAAACTGGGCTGTTGGAATATATTTGCATGAACCCGGATTACATTGAATGTTAAGAAACAACATACCGCAACACTAGCATCAACGATTCTCAACCCATTCACACCCTTCACTCTCAAATCAGGATCCACTACCCCCCAATCTGTGGTGCCGAAAGGGGACATGGCCGATGTCGATACTGGATGGAAGAAGCTGACTGCGTTGTTACGGATGAATTCGTCGATCTCGGCGTCTGTGGTAGCGTTTGTGAGGTCTTGGAGGATGTAATCGGACCATGCGGCGGCTTCGACGAATCTGTGCGCAGTGCGTATGGCTTCGCGCAGGATGTGGATGTCGACTTCGGCTGAGAGAAGGCCGGGATCGATGAGAGGTGCGTCGAAGGGGTTTGTGGAGTTGATGGTAACAGAGCCGGCTATGGAGTTATATGAGTATGGGTTGGAGGGTGTGGATTTTGAACTTGGACTGACATGATTTTGGAGATACGTTCCCTGATGGGATGTTCAGGTAGTTCCCGGAAGCTGTTATTTGACTCAGACCATTCTGTGACGAGGTAAGTTTGCCATTTAGTCAGAAACCTTGAAAATTGATATGTATAAAGGGGAGCCTACTTGGAACAAAAACTCAAAATGCGCCGTTTCATTCCCTGCTGCTGGATCTCCGAATGTTCGAAGCACAGTCGAGTTCTCCGGAAGTCGAAGAAACGCTAGATGGTTTTCGGAAGTATCGACATTGATTCCTGTTTTTGAATCCTCCCATTGTCGCAGGAGGCTTTCGCTCAGAGTCGCGTTACGCAGGACGGTGTCGTATGTGAGGGTGGAGTTTACGAGCCATGTGGAAGATACACCGATGTGGTCTGTGAGGTTTTGACCGACGGAAGGTAGGTTGATGAGGGGGGTGATTCCTAGGGAGGTGAGAGTTGTGGCGTTGCCGATTCCGGAATGGAGTAAGATGCTGGGGGTGCTTATTGCGCCGGCGGAGAGGATGACTTCCTTGGATGCAGTGAGATTTTTGAGGGTGCCTGTAGTTTCAATGATGAATTTAAATTGAATGTAGATATGATGTGAGCTCAAAAAACCGCACCGGAGACAGAGTCGAGATATTCTATCACGTTGAAGAAGTTGTTTGACGAAGGTAGTATTCTCGATACCCTGGTATTTAGTAAAATATCAAGGTTTTCTCGAGCTAGCACCTGGGGTGTAAAGTAGGATGCAGAGCTTGAACGGACACCTCGGTCTATGAGGGCTTGAACCCAGCCTTCGAGTTTTTTTTGTTGTGATAGGAGGGGATTCGGGAAGGTGAGAAAGTGAGTGCAATATGCTCAAGTTAGTTATTACATACCCACACCCAGCTGATCACCAGTATTCACATCGGTGGTGAACGGAAATTCATCTGGAAGCTCTTGGGTAGTCTGGATGACTCTACCATCAATGGCGCGTCCAGCCCCTGGAACGCTGACGCCAATGTACCCATCGAAACCATGGAACGAAGGGTTGAATTGGTTGGTGATGTTATGCCCGTCGACAGGGAGGTTAAATTTTTCACTCTGGAGTAGAGGAAGAAGGGAGGGAGGAGTTCGAGGAAGGATAGAAAGTACCAAAAAAATAAACAAAACAACAAACTTTTTTGAAAAACGGAAGCATCCTATCCCATCCCCAGCTCGAATCGTTCGTGAGTTCAGCCCATTTGTCGATGTTTTGTTTTGATCCCCGGGTGTAGACGAGGCAGTCTTGTATAGATAATATTATTATGAGTGAGGAAGACTCGGAGAAGGAAATAGCGTAAAGGGAAATAAAAAATCGGGGATACTAGGAAATATCAGGAAATTGTCGACGGGGCGGGATTACAAGGATATTAGTAACACAGGAAAACGGGAACCGGGAACAAGGTGAGAGGGAAAGGGAACACGAGTTTTTACTACAAGCCACGACGACATACTCACTAACTGCGCTTGTCCCACCCAAACCTATACCTCTCGGAAAAGGCAAGACACGATTATTTAAGTTAGGTTGGGGGGTTGTAGTAAAATTCCAGTCCCATTGGGTGTTTGGGGTTAGTTTGGTGCAGAGGAGAGGGACGTCGATGGTTAGGCTGTCGTTGTTGCTGGAGATGGCAGATGTTAGGAACAAAGTTTGAGATGGAATGGACAGGGATATTCGTGGATTTTGGGAATGGGAATGGGCTTACGCTCCACCTGCTTCGACTACGAGAACAGATACATTGGGGTCCTCTGTGAGTCTGTTTGATACTGCACTTCCTCCTGGACCGGCTGAGCAGAGGGGGTGTAAGTAAGATGAACATGGGGGTAAAACTGGAGTAAATGAAAGCACTTTCGTCCTTTCTTACCTCCGACGACGATAAAGTCATAGTAACTCTTGAGATCTGCTTGGGATTGTAAAATTGAGCCTTGGGCACCTTGGGCTAGTAGAGTGAGGAAAGTGAGGTATACGAGGAAGGGGGAGAACATGAAGAGAAGGGAAGAAGGCAATTGTGTTGCCAAAGGCTAGTGCTTAGCAGTGCTTGGCTGGCTTCGGAAGTATGTTCTGGGGTCATGAGTATATCTTTATGTATTGAAGAAGCTTTGGAAGCAGCATGGATGGTGGAGACAGAAAGTCCGGAGGCTGCAGTCTGATGACTAGACAGACAGAAGATATGTTTTCAATATGATCAATGTGTTCTTGTGCACCTGTTTTTGAAGGAAACTTATCAAAAGTTTTACCCGACTAACTGGATTAACAAGAAAAAGATAGATGTATGGGAATTCATATATTCAGGAATATTCCGATACGGGGAATCGAACCCCGGGCTATTGCGCATCCTAAAGTACGAGGGGAAATGAGAGGCAATAATGTTAGCCACTACACCATATCGGAAGTAAAAAAGGGATGATGAATATGCTGAGGAGTTTTCACCAGAAGGTGTTTTGTGTACATAAATGGTCATTCTAATATGCTAGTATTGTATTGAGAAAACCATGGAGATGATATACCAGCCAATGTCCACCAGTTTGAACAATTGCATTTGTATGATGTACCATCTGAGTTTTGGGAAATCATAGGAGTGTCACAAAGTGGCAGAGGCAGAGTGACTAAGTGGGGTGGCAGAGCGGAGCAATCAGCAGAGCATGGACAGACTGGTCCCAAGATAATGACAGAGAGGTCAAGATAAGGGACCAGGCTGTGGGGGCTGGCTTTATATACACAATCTGGTCTGCAAGAAATAATGATGTAATACTGTATAGTTGAAAGATAAAGAAGGTGGCAGAGGCCAGTAGAAGGAGAAGGGTAACAGGTGGATTGGTAATTGATGGGGTTTTGACAGTGATGGATCGTGAATGATGGGATGGAGTATTGTACAAGTAAGGGTGCTGAGACAGTGAGAAAAGGAAAATGATAGGGGCTATGTACTTCATGACAAGAAGCAGACATAATTGGTGAGCTACTGGAGTTGGGAGGATATAATGCTATCAGCGTGTTTGTCAATCACTTCACAAAAAGACAACAACTTTCTGCCATACACACTACAATAACATCTGGAGGAATGGCATGTGTCTATCATGACAAAGTATTCCTGGTCCATGGAATGCCCAGAAAGATTATCCATGATTGAGGTCCTTAGTACCACACCTGATTCATGAATGAGCTGTACAAGTCGCTAGGGATCAAAAACAACTATACAACCACATACCATCCTCAGACCAATGGTCAAAGAGAACAGATAAATCAAGAAATTGAGCACTACAACTGTCTTTTTGTGAATGATTGTCAAAGCGACCAGCATGAATGGCTTCCTGTGATGGAGTTTGTGTACAATGACTGAGTACACTCAGCTGTGAAGGGTTTCCCTTTTCATTTTTATGTGGACAATGGCAGACACCCAGACAAAAGAACCATCCCAGTCCCAAAATCTGACAGCCCAGGAGTTTGTGGATAATATGAGACAGATCAGAAAAGAAGTCAGATTGGCACTGAACAAGGCTGTGGAGGTGTGAAGCGCCAGTATGACAAACATTGGAATGAGGCAATAGAATATAAGGTTGGTAATGGAGTTTGGGTTTGGTTTGAAGGGAGCAATATAACAACAGGTCATCGCATGAAGAAAGCTAGATGACAGATGGTTTGGACTATACAAAGTTCTTGTAGGAAATTGAAATTGGACATGGTTCCTGTAGACTTGACATTTTCCCATTCCTTGCACGTGGAAGAAGAATTCATGATGTCTTTGATGAAAGACATCTGTTCCCATATCATGGGCCCTCGATTCCGAAATTAACTTTGAAATAAGTGGTGAGGGTTGTTGATTCATGCAGATATTGGGATGGGGTTCAGTACAGGGTAAGATGGAAAGGTTGCAGGCCATGTGGGATGATGTGGGAACCTTAAGCTAATATGATGAATGCCAAAGAAGCTGTTCAGGACTTCTACATAGAGTATTCTGACAAGCCCCTCAAACTCTTGAATGGATCGAGATTCCAATTGCCTAGTTTCTTCCCACTGAGTTGTTCTGACCAGTACTTATACCAGATGTAGAGCCAATCCCAAGTACTATGCTGTTTGAAGCACTTGTCAACTGACTTGTGTGTCAGGGAATTTGGGCTTTAAAAGGAGGGGTGATGTTATGATTATTTTTTTTTTCCTTCTTATCTTTTTGTCTTATGTTGTGTTGGCTTTTATCTTGCTTATCTTATATTTTGTCTTGTATTGTCAGCTGATTTATTATTTGTGCTTACATGTGCTTTTTATTTACTTACTTGTATATAAGCTGTATTTTGTTAGCTTTGATCTTGTCTATTCTACCTGGTCCAGTCTAGAGCTTTGCTTAACTCCTTTAGGTTTTCTTGAGTGTGACACCTGGTGACACCTGTTGCTAGAGCCAGTTGCTGACACTAACCACCTCAGATGCAACAAGGAACATGCCATTAGTTAGGTCCACAGGGATCTTGGGATTTTCTAATGCATGCTCAGGTGTAGTAATTATTGTGTATGATTTTATGATTTTACTGATTTGTAGCAAGTGAGCAACTTGAATTGGGGGGTTGATATACTTACTTACAAGTGTTGTTGAGTTGGGGAGATGCTGTGATTGATTTGTTTGGTTGGGACTACAGGATATGGATATACTAAGCAGGTACAGAGTGTGTATACATGGAGCATTAAATGCACAAATGCACAAATGGGACCTTGATGTTCTGATGTCTATGAAGCGTAGATAATTCTCATAAGGATAAGAAGCGGCATTGACCTCTTCACAGCCGAGCTCTGCGAGTGCTAAAGCCCAAAGACGTCGCCACCCATGCAGTGCAATAATGTTCAAATTCTTTACAGGATAATGAAGTCGTGGGTCCATAATCTGGTAAGCAGCGCATCCAACAAAGAATGAACGGTACCGGTCAAGGCATTCCATGAAACGCAAGTGCTTTGAAGGCGGGAATGCGGTGTTCAACAACAAAGTCACGCGAGAATTGAAGATGTCAAGTCCATGCCTCGGCGTCCCATTCCGCCGCTCGGTATTCCGAGATCCACTCTTTATTGTAATCTCCTCCTTATTGTTCTTTCTCGCTACACATACCCTTTCAACCTAGTCTCTCCTTATTGTCTTTTACTTACCCTGCAGGTACTACATGTATAGCTCCTAGTAGTTAGTCTGGCGTTCCGCTCCAATACGCCAATCCGTAGATATAAATACTGCCTGTACGCTACAGTAGTTCCTCAGTTTAATTATCAACTTAGACCGCTTCTTAGTCTTCAGGCTCATCGCCTCAAAGCACTCTCTACTCCAACCTTAGGACTTATAAGTTCTCTGGTTCGCTCCTTGTTACCGGCGATACCGCCGCTCCGACTTGGCTGCTCCTGGCTCCTCTCTTCTCTACTCTCGATCTCCGGGAACTAGCGGTGTAACGGCGGTGTTGTTAATAACTTCACTACTGTCCCATTCAACCCTCCGCTCTTAGACACCTTGTGGCCTCTGGCACGGTTACACGGTGTACATGATCTCAACAGTATAATTAAACTCCATCCGTTAACATCATACTGACATATCATTTTTATGCCTCCGAAAACTCGAGCTCAATCTAGAGCTAATTCTGAAGAAAACACTTTCTTCACTACAGCCCAATCCTTCGCCCCTTTCTCCGAATCTATTTCTGCCATCAGTCAACCATGTCGCCGTAATCGCGGTTTCGGTCCAGCAACTGTCCCTACTACGTCAACTTTTCCCGAAGCTATGGAAGAAGATCAACAATTTGAGTACAGTACTTTGTATACCGGTGATGGACAACCTGTCCAAGTCTTGACCCCTCGCCATGGACAACCCCCCATGGTTGCTCCGGCTCGGGGCCAGTCTATTACTCGAATTGATTCTCCTATTCTCCAAGCCATAGCTCGCCGTACTGGGAAACAACCTCAACGTCGTGCTACTTCGCAATCTCCTTGTGACCCGCCTCCTCACTTCGATCTGGATGCTGGTGATCACGATGACCAAGACCCTCCTGTTGACCCCGACGATCCGGGCGCCGACAACAATCACGACGATCTAGATGACGACTCCGGCGGTTTACCACGTGGTGAGCCTGGTGACCCCAGTGGACCTGGCGGACCTGGTGGACATGGTGGACCCCATTCTCCAAACTCTCCTGACATCCCCAATGAGCAATGTGCTATGTTGGAACTTCTCTCGGGATTCAAGGGTTCCATTGAAACCCTTGGTACCGTTCTCGCCGCTCTCAGCCGACCCTCTGACAGCTCTGAATCTAAGAGCAAAGTCAAGGAGCTGTTAAGATCATGCACACCGTGTAACCGTGCCAGAGGTCACAGAGTGTCTAAGAGCGGAAGACGAGTGGGACAGTAGTGAAGTTATTTAACAACACCGCCGTTACGCCGTTAGTCCCCGGAGATCAAGAGTATAGAAGGGAGGAGCTAAGTAGCAGCCAAGTCGGGGCGGCGGTAGCGCCGGTGACGAGGAGCGAGCCAAAGAACTTATAAGTCCAAAGGCTATAGAGAGAGTACTTCAAGGCGATGAGCCTGAAGAATTAGAGGAGCACAGAGTGAAAGAGGGAATCTAAGTCAATAATTAAACTGAGGAACTACAGTAGCGTACAAGCAGTATTTATATCTACGGAGCAGCGCAGCGGTGCGGAGCGCCAGACTAACTACTAGGAGTTATATGTGTAGTCCTGCAGGGTAAAGTAAAAGACAATAAGGAGGGACTAGAATGAATGGGTATGTGTAGCGAGAAAGAACAATAAGGAGAGATTACAATAAAAGGTAGATCTTCGGAATACCGAGCGGCAAAGTGGAGGCCCGAGGCATGGACTTGACAGGAGCCAGAGGTATTCGACGGTTCGGACCCCTGAAAGCTCAAGACATTCTTCGTCAATCTTGCCCTGGTCTTCAATGACCGACCAAAGTATTTCACCAACCAACGGAAGGTGAATTATACTCTTTCCTATCTCAGTGGTTCAGCCAAAGAATGGTTTGTCCCTGATATTCTCGACCCGGATCTCGACCCACTGCCGGCCTGGACGTCCTCATTCAAAGCCCTTGTAAAGGAGCTACAGGACAATTTCGGCATTTACGACGTGCAAGGCGAGGCCGAAGATTCTCTCGGTAACCTCAAGATGAAGGAAACCAAAAACATCCAGTTCAACACCCTGGCTGCTAGTACCAACTGGGATTCAGCTGCCCTGAAATGGGCTTATGGACGAGGTTTGGCTGAATGCATTAAGGACGGAATGGCGCGTTTGCCCGAGCCGGCGACGCTCGCCGATTACCGTCAAGAGGTTCTTCTCATTGACAACCATTACTGGAAGCGCAAAGAAACTAGAAAGAGTGAGGCTGGTAAGCATTTTATTGCTCGGAACCCGAAGAAGGGTTCCTCGGACTTTAAAGCTGGTTCTACTAACCAGTAGAACAACTCTCAGCCATCTGGCTCTTCGGCGCCGTTCACACCAAAGCCTAAACCTTTCTCTGGAGGTAAACCTAACAACAATGGTAAGCCCCAGAACTCTTCGAATTCCGGCCAATCCGGCAGTCAGTGCCCCGCGTTCAACCATCTCGGTGCAGATGGGAAAGTCCTTCCCTCCGAAAGGGAAAGGAGGATGAAGAACAATCTTTGTCTCTTCTGCGGTGGTAAGCATCAGATTGCTGACTGTAATAAGCGAAAGGCCCGAGAATCAAAGGGCCATGCTGCCGAGGTTGAAGAAACCCCTGAGACAACTATTGAAGTTGTTGAAGAGGATTCGGAAAACTAGTCCGCAGCTCTTGTTCCCCAGTATGAAATGGGAGCTGCGTTGATCAGGTTTGTACCTCACCTGGGGAGTTATATCTCAATGCGTCCGCTCTTTCCTCTATTGAATGATCTCTTGTAATATCATTAACTACTGAATTCTCGCTTTCTGATTCGGCTGCACTGGCCGAACCCATCTCTACTCTTCTTAAATTTCCTACTCTTGTTGATTCCGGTTCTACTGACTCTTTCATTGATACTTGTTATGTTTCACAAAATTCTATTCCTATGACCAAAATCTCTCCTGTTAATCTTTGTCTTTTTGATGGTTCATTATCTTCTAAACCCATTACCGATATGGCAAACATCGCCGTTCGGTTCCCTTCCGGCGAGCTGCTTCTATTGCCCTTTTATGTTACACATTTAGATTCATCTTGTAAAGCAGTATTAGGTTACAGTTTCTTATCCCGCTACAATCCGTTGATTGACTGGGCATCTCGAAACATTACGTTCCGTAACACTTCACACTTTGATTCTCCACAGACGTCTGTGCCTTCTGCCACCAACCTAGTTGATGCAAAGGTCGCTGTTCCGATACCGGAACCTTCGCCGTCAGTTATACCAACAATTCTGGAAACCCCTCCTGGGGATTCACTTCGCTCTCGCTCTCGCTCTCGCCCTCGGTCGACACGGGCCAAGCCCCTCTCATCCAAATTCCCCTTTGAACCCATCTATTCTTATCCTACAGTCTCTCAATTCGCTGCTCAACTGGAAATCCCTGAGGTCGACATTGCACTCATTAGTGCTGCAGTCTTTAATAGGGCTTGCAAGGACACTGGTATGGAACCCATTCTCCTTTGTGCCATTCACTCAGAGGTCGTAGCCCGCACCGCCGACTGCCCCTCCACCGCTCCTACTGTCCCTCCACTACATCATTCTATCCCAGAAGAGTACGCCGAGTTTGCAGACGTCTTCGACGAGATCGCTGCAGATGCACTACCAGAACATAGACCCTATGATTTGAAGATTGACTTGGAAGAAGGCGCTTCGCCGCCTCTCAGCTGTATTTATCCTTTATCTGCAAAGGAGCTTGTAGCCCTTAAAGAATTTGTTGACAAACAGCTGGCTACTGGCGCTATCACCCCATCTTCCTCTCCTCATGGCGCTCCAGTCCTTTTCGTCCCGAAGAAAGACGGCAAACTTCGCCTTTGCGTCGACTTCTGTGGACTCAATCGTATTACCAAGAAGGATCGCTACTCACTTCCACTCATTTCAGATCTTCTCGACGCTCCGAAACGAGCTAAAATATACACCAAATTGGATCTCGCTCACGCTTATCATCTAGTCAGAATCTCAGAAGGTGATGAATGGAAAACTACCTTTCGGACCCCATACGGCTCCTACGAATGGAAAGTTATGCCGTTCGGCCTTACGAACGCCCCTGCGGTGTTCCAGCGGTTTGTTAACAACATCTTCTCTGACATGCTCGATGTTTGTGTCATCGTATATCTTGATGACATTCTAATCTACTCTGATATGCCAGAAGAACACCAAGAACACGTCAAGGAGGTTCTTCGGTGACTTCGCCATCATCGGCTTTACGCCAATCCCGAGAAGTGTGAATTCAATATGGATACTGTTGAGTATTTGGGTTATATTCTTTCTCCCGACGGATTGACTATGTCCAAGGAGAAAGTACAAACAGTTCTAGAGTGGCCGGTTCCGAGGAAGGTTAAGGACATTCAGTCCTTCCTGGGTTTTGCAGCCTTCTATGGTCATTTTATCTATAATTATAGTGATATCGTTGTGCCGATGACTCGGCTTACCCAGAAAGGTGCGCCTTGGATCTGGGACAGCAGCTGTCAAGAGGCCTTCAAAAATCTCAAAATTGCTTTTACTTCTGCGCCGATACTGGCCCATTGGGAGCCAAATCGCCCACTTATTGTGGAGACTGACACTTCCGATTATGCCATTGCGGCGATTCTTTCCATCCAATATGCTGACAGTGAAATTCATCCTCTAGCCTTCCTCTTCAGAATGCTTCATGCTGCTGAACTCAATTACGATACTCACGACAAAGAGCTACTGGCCATCTTCGAGGCCTTTAAAGCTTGGCGTCATTATCTGGAAGGCTCAGGCAATCCGGTCGACGTCGTCACTGATCACAAAAATCTTGAGTATTTCTCTACTACCAAGGTTCTCACCCGCCGACAGGTCCGATGGTCAGAATTTTTACATTAATTTAATATGGTCATTCGCTTCCGGCCGGGTAAACTCGGCAAGAAACCCAATTTAATAACTAGACGCTGGGACGTCTACCCTAAAGAGGGGGATATCGGCTACGCCCAAGTGAACCCTCATAACTTTCATCCTATCTTCACTAACGAACAACTCACTGCGTCCCTTCGAGCTACCTTCCTGGAAGGCCCGGCTTTACGAGCCTCGATCATTATGGATATCGAAGCTCTACACCAGGCCATCATCCTTGCCCTTCCCGCCAACCCGAGCTCCATTGTTGGGTTGGAACTTGCCAAAGATCCTTCCAATGAATGTTGGAGCTTAGGTAGTGACAAGTTACTACGCCTTGACGACTGTATTTATGTCCCGAACCACGGCAACCTTCGCCTTCAAGTCCTCCGCTACTTTCATGATCACCCACTCTCCGGCCATTTCGGCCAGAACCACACTCTAGAAGCTGTACATTGTCAGTATACGTGGCCCAAGGTCAGAGACTTTGTACGTGATTATGTTACTTCTTGTACCATTTGTGGTCACAACAAGCCTCGCCGCCAACAACAAGCCTCGCCGCCATCAGCCTTACGGCTAGCTGAAACCTCTGCCGGTTCTGGTCCGACCATGGGACTCGATCTCCATGGACTTCATTGAGCAACTGCCAATGTCGAATGGTTATACAGCTATCCTAGTCGTTGTGGATCGATCTTCCAAGCCAGCTATTTTCATTCCAACTTTCGACACTATCACTTCTGAACAACTAGCTGAGCTTTTTGTTATTCATGTTTTCTCTAAGCATGGTGTCCCTAATCATGTTACTTCTGATCGTGATTCCGAATTTGTTTCGGCGTTTTTTTGGGCTCTCGGTAAAGCACTCTCCATGGAACTTCACTATACCTCTGGATATCATCCGGAAGCCAATGGGCAGACCGAGCGTGTCAACCAAACTCTCGAGCAGTACATCAGGATCTATTGCTCCTACCAACAAGATGACTGGTCACCTTTACTCCCGATCACCGAGTTCGCCTATAACAACGCTCCTAATGCTTCCACTGGTATTACTCCATTCTTCGCTAACAAAGGATACCATCCCAACATCACTGTTCGGCCTGAGGTCGACATGAAGTCTGATCTAGCCAGAGACTTCGTCGTTAACCTCAATGAACTCCATGTCTTCCTTCGAGAGGAAATCCTTCTAGCTCAATCTCGTTACAAGGAACAAGCTGACAGGAAAAGAATCTCGCACCCGGAGTTCCCGATTGGCTCCGAAGTATTTGTTCTTGCTAAGCATATTTGATCTACTCGTCCTACTGAAAAATTCTCTGAAAAATATCTTGGTCCTTTCAAGGTCATCAGTTGACCTGGTACTTTGTCTTACGAGCTCAAGCTCCCGGACTATCTTCGCCGGATTCACCTGGTTTTCCATGTTTCACAGCTGGAGCCGGTCACGCCAAATCCATTCCCGAATTGTACTCAATCTTCTCCTCCACCTCCAATTGAAGTTGATGGTGAAGAGGAGTACAACGTTGCTGAAATCCTGGACTCCAAGCTGGACAGAAGGTATAAGCGTTGTCCTCTACGTAATTACATTCGGTGGGCCGGTTATGAAGGTACCGACGATGAATTCTCCTGGGTTGCTGCTGATGAATTACATGCTGATGAGCTGGTACCAGCATTCCACGCTCGCTACCCTCACAAACCTGGACCTTGATCTCAAAAATAATCACTCCCCTTTCCAAAATTCCTTTCCCCAATTTCGCCGCTGACATGCCTAAATTTTGGCTAGACGTCTATGCTGTGAATTGTGACATTTTCACGCATAGATTCGTATCAAGAGGACTGTAATTGAGACCCAGATTGACAGTCAAAGTCAATACGGAATCAGTCTAATAAGTTGAAGGGACCATATACCCATACTACCACAAGTTGGTTAGTTTACCCATCCCCGATACTACCTACGGATAGCAGTCTACCTGTTTGTCAAGCAGGATTATACCAGACTCGGACTACATCCGAAGGATGACCATTCACGTATGACATACCAAGGGTATTTTTATTGGACCTTACACTGGCAGGAGTTTGGAAGAACTTACTCAAGTGACCATGAGCCAAGGATTGACTCAAAATGACTTTCCAGAACTCAGGAATTATCAAAATACTCCTTCTAGAACGAGCTCATGCATTAATCTAAAAGACTGCGATTCAGTCTAATAGACCAATCAGGTTGCATGGTTGAGGAAAATGACTAGAAGAACGATCGAAGTACTGCGAGGCTCCGAAGACATATCAAATGAATGTCAAAGAGTCCTGACGTAGAGAACATTGAAGAATGCAATTAAATGAATACTATGCGTAACTCCCTTGATATAGTATAGGCACAATGGGTGTCTATCGAAAGAGAGAAGCAATTAGTTTAATCCAGATGAATCAGATTGATAGGATCAGAATCGAGGAGAACAGATTTGCCTCTGGACGAGGTGACAAACGATTGAAGTAAGTGCTGAATAGCAATGACAGCTGAACACCCTTCGAGTCATTCTCCAAAACAATTAAATTAAATGAATACTGAAGTACCTACCTATGTTTGGAGGTATACCAAAATCCTGGAACCATTATGGACCAAATACGGACATGTAGATTCAAATTAAATGATATCTGACCGATTGCAGAAGTTTCCTTACGGTTCCGAACGTTTATTGTATTAAATTAATTGTACTGTGTGACTCTATATCCTGTATGTATAAATAGCAATCCGATGTATCTGGAATACAAGTGATTTTGGGACGACGTTGCAGTGCTAATCCGTAAAAAGGAAAGACACACTCCCGCCAGACTGAAACCTCTTCGCTAGCAGCCATTCGGGCCCGGCACTTGTGAGTATAGGAACATTGTGTTCTGCTCCTTGTGACTGCGAGAAGTTATATCCAGCTGTTGGGTATTCTTCGAACTTAGGATCAGTTGTTGGTCTTAAGGGCAAATCACGCTGTGTGGTTGTGCCAGCACATAGTTCTAGCCCTCTGTAGGGGTCTGTGTGTTTCGGTTTTAATTTACTTTGATTCAAACCCCCAATTCTTGATATACCCATATCAATACAATCAAAGCACAAATCGTGCTGAATCTACCTTAATCAAAGGAATATACCGAATCCTTAGAACGATTCAAATTGATTGATCAAGGCTTCTTACCTAGCTCTCAAAGCTTTGCGGAACCTTCGACAACGCTACCCCTTGCTATTAAATAAATTTGATAGCAGTGAACTCGCATATTGTGTATTAGATTGGTTGGTTGGAGTGCCCATTTGATTCTTTCCTTTCTCTTTCACACAAAAACGAGGCAAGCTCGTTAACAGATTGGGAACGATGTCTGGAAATGGTAAGGTCAATGTCAAAGCTGTACGTACGGAGTTTGTTCCAACAACATCTAGAGTGTAGAAATATTACTGAGAACAGCACCTAATTACTGAAGAATCGTGACCAAATCATTAGAGAACTGACATTAGCCTGCAGAGGGTGACATCAAGAGTCAGACAATTCATGATGATGGCATCACATACCTGCAATGCGAAGCCGGAGACAGAAGGAAATTGATGGAGCAGAAGCACAACGCAGAGGTTTTGATGCTGACTGAAGCTGAAGGCCCAGGAAATCTCACACGGTCAAGAATATTGAATGAAAACTAACTTCATACAAAGGACCTAAGCAAGCAAGGTCAAATCAGTTGTTGCAGAAAATTCTTGAGCATCCGTGAGAACTCCTTGAATAACTTTGATTTCCTCCACATCAAGCATTGATTGCCATCAAATCCTCTAGCCTTTGTGCTTCAACTTCCCGAAATTGATGAAATACTGCTTGTGTCAAGCCCATGCCTCGGGCCTCCCTTTCGCCGCTCAGTACTCCGAAGATCCACTGGTTATTGTAATCTCTTCCTTATTGTTCTTTCTCGCTACACATACCCTTTCATTCTAGTCTCTCCTTATTGTCTTTTACTTTACCCTGCAGGTACTACACGTATAGCTCCTAGTAGTTAGTCTGGCGCTCCGCCCCGATGCGCCGATCCGTAGATATAAATACTGCCTGTACGCTACTGTAGTTCCTCAGTTTAATTATCAACTTAGATCTCCCTTCTCAACTTAGCTCCTCTCTAAGTCTTCAGGCTCAACGCCTTGAAGTACTCTCTCTACAGCCTTTGGACTTATAAGTTCTTTGGCTCGCTCCTCGTCACCGGCGTTACCGCCGCTCCGACTTGGCTGCTACTTAGCTCCTCCCTCTTATACTCTTGATCTCCGGGGACTAACGGCATAACGGTGGTGTTGTTAATAACTTCACTACTGTCCCACTCGTCTTCCGCACTTAGACACTCTGTGACCTCTGGCACGGTTACACAGTGTGCATGATCCTAACACTGGTCTTCAATGACCGTCCAAAGTATTTCACCGACCAACAGAAGGTGAACTATACTCTTTCTTATCTCAGTGGGTCAGCCAAAGAATGGTTTGTCCCTGATATCCTCGACCCGGATCTCGACTCGCTGCCGGCCTGGACGTCCTCCTTCAAGGCCCTTGTAAAGGAGCTTCAGGACAATTTTGGCATTTACGACGCGCAAGGCGAGGCCGAAGATTCTCTCGGTAATCTGAAAATGAAGGAAACCGAGAACATCCGGAAATACAACATCCGGTTCAACACCCTGGCTGCTAGCACCAACTGGGATTCTGCCGCCCTGAAATGGGCTTATGGACGAGGTCTGGCTGAACACATCAAGGACGAAATGGCATGTTTGCCCGAGCCGGCAACGCTCGCCGATTACCGTCAAGAAGTTCTTCGCATTGACAACCGCTACTGGAAGCGCGAAGAAACTCGAAAGCGTGAGGCTGGTAAGCCTTTCATTGCTCGGAACCCGAAGAAGGGTTCCTCGGACTTCAAAGCTGGTCCTACTAACCAGCAAAACAATTCTCAGCCTTCTGGCTCTTCGGCACCATTCACGCCGAAACCTAAACCCTTCTCTGGAGGTAAACCTAACAACAATGGTAAGCCCCAGAACTTTTCGAATTCCGGCCAATCCGGCGGTCAGCACCCCGCGTTCAACCATCTAGGAGCAGATGGTAAAGTACTTCCCTCCGAACGGGAAAGAAGAATGAAGAACAACCTTTGTCTCTTCTGTGGTGGTAAGCATCAGATTGCTGACTGCAACAAGCGCAAGGCTTGGGAGTCGAAGGGCCGCGCTGCCGAGGTTGAAGAAACCCCCGAAGCAACTATCGAAGTTGTGGAAGAGGATTCGGAAAACTAATCCGCAGCTCTTGTTCCCTGGTACGAAACGGGAGCTGCGTTGATCAGGTTCGTACCTCACCTGGGGAGTTATATCTCAACGCGTCCGCTCTTTCTTCTATTGAACGATCTCTTGTAATATCATTAACTACTGAATTTTCGTTATCCGATTCGGCCGCGCCGGCCGAACCCATTTCTGCTCTTCTCAAATTTCCTACTCTTGTTGATTCTGGTTCTACTGACTCTTTTATTGATAATCGTTACATTTCACAAAATTCTATTCCTACGACCAAAATTTCTCCTGTTAATCTTCGTCTCTTTGATGGTTCATTATCTTCTAAACCAATTACCGATATGGCGAATATCGCCGTTCGGTTTCCTTCCGGCGAGCTGCTTCTATTGCCTTTTTATGTTACTCATTTAGATTCATCTTGTAAAGCAGTATTAGGTTACAGTTTCTTATCCCGCTACAATCCGTTGATTGACTGGGCATCTCGAAACATTACGTTCCGTAACACTTCACACTTTGATTCTCCACAGATGTCTGTGCCTTCTGCTATCAACACCGTTGATGCAAAGGTCGTTGTTCCACTACCGGAACTTTCCCCGTCGGTTTCACCGACAATTCTGGAGACCCCTCCCGGGGACTCACTTCGCTCTCGCTCCCGCTCTCGGACTTCACGGGCCAAGCCCCTCTCGTCCAAATTCCCTTTTGAACCCATCTATTCCTATCCTACGGTCTCTCAATTCGCTGCTCAGCTGGAAACTCCCGAGGTCGACATTGCACTGGTAAGTGCTGCAGTCTTTAACAGGGCCTGCAAGGACGCTGGTATGGAACCTATCCTTCTTCGTGCTGTTCACTCAGAGGTCGCGGACCGCGCCGCGGACCGCTCCTCCATCGCTCCTGTTGTCCCTTCACTACATCATTCTATCCCAGAAGAGTACGCCGAGTTTGCAAACGTCTTCAACAAGATCGCTGCAGATTCATTACCTGAACACAGACCCTACGGCTTGAAGATTGACCTGGAAGAAGGCCCTTCGCCACCTCTCGGCCGTATTCACCCTTTATCTGAAAAGGAGCTACTGGTGCCATCACCCCATCATCCTCTCCTCACGGCGCTCCGGTCCTTTTCGTCCCGAAGAAAGACGGCAAACTTCACCTTTGCGTCGATTTCCGTGGACTCAATCGTATCACCAAAAAGGACCGTTACCCACTACCACTCATCTCAGATCTTCTCGACGCTCCGAAAAGAGCTAAAATATACACCAAATTGGATCTCACTCACGCTTATCATCTAGTCAGAATCGCTGAAGGTGATGAATGGAAAACCACCTTTCGGACCCGTTACGGCTCCTACGAATGGAAGGTTATGCCGTTCGGCCTTATGAATGCCCCTGCAGCTTTCCAGCGGTTTGTCAACAACATCTTCTCTGACATGCTCGATGTTTGTGTCATCATCTATTTAGACGACATTCTGATCTATTCTGATACGCCAGAAGAACATCAAGAACACGTCAAGGAAGTTCTTCGGCGACTTCGCCATCATCGGCTTTACACCAACCCCGAGAAGTGCAAATTCAATATGGATACTGTTGAGTATTTGGGTTACATTCTTTCTCCTGATGGATTGACTATGTCCAAGGAGAAAGTTCAGACAGTTCTAGAGTGGCCGGTTCCGGGGAAGGTTAAGGACATTCAGTCCTTTCTGGGTTTTGCAAACTTCTATCATTGTTTTATCTATAATTATAGTGATATCGTTGTGCCGATGACGCGGCTTACCTGAAAAGGCGCTCCCTGGATCTGGGACAGCAGCTGTCAAGAGGCCTTCGAAAATCTCAAAATTGCTTTTACTTCTGCGCCAATACTGGCCCATTGGGAGCCGAATTGCCCACTTATCGTGGAGACCGATGCTTCCGACTACGCCATTGTGGCGATTCTTTCCATCCAATATGCTGACAGTGAAATTCATCCTTTAGCCTTCCTTTCCAGGACGCTTCACGCGGCTGAACTCAACTACGATACTCACGACAAAGAGCTACTGGCCATCTTCAAGGCCTTTGAAGCTTGGCGTCATTATCTGGAAATCTGGTGGACGTCGTCACCGATCACAAGAATCTTGAGTATTTTTCTACTACCAAGGTTCTCACACGCCGACAGGTCCGATGGTCAGAATTTTTACAACAATTTAATATGGTCATTCGCTTCCGACCAAGGAAACTCGGCGAGAAACCTGATTCGATAACTAGACGCTGGGACGTCTACCCTAAAGAGGGGGATATCGGCTACGCCCAAGTGAACCCTCATAATTTCCGTCCTATCTTTACTAATGAACAACTCACTGCGTCCCTTCGAGCTACCTTCCTAGAAGGCCCGGTTTTACGAGCCTCGATTATCATGGATATCAAAGCCCTACACCAGGCAATCATTCTCGCCCTTCCCGCCGACCCGAGCTCCGTTGTTGGTTTGGAACTTGCAAAAGATCCTTCCAATGAACGTTGGAGCTTAGGTAGTGACAAGCTACTACGCTTTGACGACCGTATTTATGTTCCTAATCACGGCGACCTTCGCCTTCAAGTCCTCCACTACTTTCACAATCATCCACTCTCCGGCCATTTCGGCCAGAACCGCACTCTAGAAGCTGTACATCGTCAATACACCTGGCCCACGGTCAGAGACTTCGTACGTGATTATGTTACTTCTTGCACCATTTGTGGTCGTAATAAGCCTCGCCGTCATCGGCCTTACAGTTTGTTGATGTCATGCCCTGGCTACAACCAGACCAGTCCCAGTACCCGCCACACGTTGCCATACGTCCTACCCACCTCCTGTATGTCCTCTGCACCTCCCCAAGGACCTCCAGACACCTCCTCAAGTATTCCTGACGCAACTACCCAAACGTCCTGCACCCCGACACGCGTACGAAAACCCTCCTAACCGATAACCCCTTTAAGTATT
>MU795149.1:0-49427 GCA_027886305.1 Lentinula aff. lateritia
CCAGCGTCCTTGCAAGCCCTATTAAAGACTGCAGCACTGACAAGTGCAATGTCGACCTCCGGAATTTCCAGTTGAGCGGCAAATTGAGAGACCGTAGGATAAGAATAGATGGGCTCAAAGGGAAATTTGGACAACAGAGGCAGAGGCCTCTTTGGCCGAGAGTGGGAGCGAGAGCGAAGTGAATCCCCTGGAGGGGTTTCCAGAATTGTGGGTGAAACCGACGGCAAAAGTTCCGGTAACGGAACAGCGACCTTTGCATCAACAATGTTGGTGGCAGAAGGCACAGACGTCTGTGGAGAATCAGGATGTGAAGTGTTACGGAATGTAATATTTTGAGATGCCCAGTCAATCAACAGATTGTAGTGGGATAAGAAACTGTAACCTAATACTCCTTTACAAGATTGTCAAGCCCATGCCTCGGGCCTCCATTCCGCCGCTCGGTATTCCGAAGATCTACCTTTTATTGTAATCTCTCCTTATTGTTCTTTCTCGCTACACATACCCTTTCATTCTAGTCTCTCCTTATTGTCTTTTACTTTACCCTGCAGGACTACACGTATAACTCCTAGTAGTTAGTCTGGCGCTCCGCACCGTTGCGCCGCTCCGTAGATATAAATACTGCTTGTACGCTACTGTAGTTCCTCAGTTTAATTATCGACTTAGATTCCCTCCTTAACTTTGTGCTCCTCTAAGTCTTCAGGCTCAACGCCTTGAAGTACTCTCTCTACAACCTTTGGACTTATAAGTTCTTTGGCCCGCTCCTCGTCACCGGCGATACCGCTGCTCCGACTTGGCTGCTACTCGGCTCCTCCCTTCTATACTCTTGATCTCCGGGGACTAACGGCATAACGGCGGTGTTGTTAATAACTTCACTACTGTCCCACTCGTCTTCTGCACTTGGACACTCTGTGACCTCTGGCACGGTTACACGGTGTACATGATCTTAACAAAGATGAATCTAAATGAGTAACATAGAAGGGCAATAGAAGCAGCTCACCGGAAGGGAACCGAACGGCGATATTTGCCATATCAGTAATGGGCTTAGAAGATAATGAACCATCAAAAAGACGAAGATTAACAGGAGAGATTTTGGTCGTAGGAATAGAATTCTGAGAAACATAACAAGTATCAATGAAAGAGTCAGTAGAACCGGAATCAACAAAAGTAGGAAATTTGAGAAGAGCAGAGATAGGTTCGGCCGGTGCGGCCAAATCGGAGAGCGAGAATTCAGTAGTTAAAGATATTACAAGAGAGCATTCAATAGAGGAAAGAGCGGACGCGTTGAGATATAACTCCCCAGGTGAGGTACGAACCTGATCAACGCAGCTCCCATTTCATACCAGGGAACAAGAGCTGTGGACTAGTTTTCCGAATCCTCTTCAACAACTTCAATAGTTTCTCGGGTGTTTCTTCAACCTCGGCAGCACGGCCCTTCGACTCCCGAGCCTTTCGCTTGTTGCAGTCAGCAATCTGATGCTTACCACCGCAGAAGAGACACAGATTGTTCTTCATCCTTTGTTCCCTCTCAGACGGGAGAACTTTCCCATCAGTACCGAGATGGTTGAAGGCGGGGCGTTGACCGCCTGAATGGCCGGAGTTCGAAGAGTTCTGAGGCTTACCATTGTTGTTTGGTTTACCTCCAGAAAAAGGTTTAGGTTTCGGCGTGAACGGCGCCGAAGAGCCCGATGGCTGAGAGTTGTTCTGCTGGTTAGTAGAACCAGCTTTGAAGTCCGAGGAACCCTTCTTCGGGTTCCGAGCAATAAAAGGCTTACCAGCCTCACGCTTTCTAGTTTCTTCGTGCTTCCAATAACAGTTGTCAATGTGAAGAACCTCTTGACAATAATCGGCGAGCGTCGCCGGCTCAGGCAGATGCGCCATTTTGTCCTTAATGCGTTCAGCCAGACCTCGTCCATAAGCCCATTTCAGGGCGGCAGAATCCCAGTTGGTACTAGCAGCTAGGGTGTTGAACCGGATGTTGTACTTCCGGATGTTCTCGGTTTCCTTCATCTTCAGGTTACCGAGAGAATCTTCGGCCTCGCCTTGCGCGTCGTAAATGCCGAAATTGTCCTGTAACTCCTTTACCAGAGCTTTGAAGGAGGACGTCCACGCCGGCAGCGAGTCGAGATCCAGGTCAAGAATGTCAGGGACAAACCATTCTTTGGCTGAACCACTGAGATACGAAAGAGTATAATTCACCTTCCGTTGGTCAGTGAAATACTTTGGATGGTCATTAAAGACCAGGGCAAGATTGACGAAGAATGTCTTGAGTTTTCGGGGGTCCGAACCGTCGAATACCTCTGGCTCCTTGACTTTGCTCTTGGATTCAGAGCTGTCAGAGGGTCGGCCGAGGGCGGCAAGAACGGTACCGAAGGTTTCAATGGAACCCTTGAATCCCGAGAGGAGTTCCAACATAGCACGTTGCTCATTGGGGATGTCAGGAGAGATTGGAGAATTTGGAGAATGGGGTCCACCAGGTCCACCAGGTCCACCGGTCACCAGTGTCCAGATCAAAGTGAGGAGGCGGGTCACGAGGAGATTGTGAAGTAGCACAACGTTGAGGTTGTTTCCCAGTACGGCGGGCTATGGCTTGGAGAATTGGAGATTCGATTTGAGTAGTAGATTGGCCCCGAGCCAGAGCGACCACGGGGGGTTGTCCACGGCGAGGGGTCAAGACTTGGACAGGTTGTCCATCACCAGTATACAAAGTGCTGTACTCGAATTGTTGATCTTCTTCCATAGCTTCAGGAAGAGTCGATGTAGTAGGGACAGTTGCTGGACCGAAACCGCGATTACGGCAACGTGGTTGACCGATAGCAGAAATAGATTTGGAGAAAGGGGCGAAGGATTGGGCTGTTGTGAAGAAAGTGTTTTCTTCGGAATTAGCTCTAGATTGAGCTCGAGTTTTCGGAGGCATACAAAATGATATGTCAGTACGACGTTAACAGATTGAGTTTGATTATACTGTTAAGATCATGTACACCGGGTAACCGTGCCAGAGGCTACAAGGTGTCTAAGTGCGGAGGATCGAGTGGGACAGTAGTGAAGTTATTAACAACACCGCCATTATGCCGTTAGTCCCCAGAGATCGAGAATAGAGAAGGGAGGAACTAGGAGCAGCCAAGTTGGGGCGGCGGTATCGCCGACGACGGGGAGCGAACCAAAGAACTTATAAGTCCTAAGGTCAGAGTGAGAAGTACTTCGAGGCGACGAGCCAGAAGACTTATAGACAAGAGAGGATCAACTCAGTTGAAGGGTGATCTAAGTTGATAATTAAACTGAGGAACTACAGTAGCGTACAGGCAGTATTTATATCTATGGATCGGCGCATCAGTACGAAGCGCCAGACTAACTACTAGGAGCTATATGTGTAGTACCTGCAGGGTAAGGTAAAAGACAATAAGGAGAGACTAGAAGGAGTGGGTATGTGTAGCGAGAAAGAACAATAACGAGGAGATTACAATAAAGAGTGAATCTCGGAATACCGAGCGGCGGCGCGAGGCGCCGAGGCATGGTCTTGACATAATTAAACTGAGGAACTAAAGTACAGTACAGGAGTATTTATATCAACTACTTGGCGGCTTGGAGCAAAGTGCCAGACTAACTAATAGAGGCTGTACATTTAGTACCATCAGGGTAAGGAATAAGACAATAAAACTAGACTAGGACAAAAGGGAATGTGTAGCGAGAAAGAACAATAAGATAAAGATTACAATAAGTCCCAGATCTGCAGAAAGCCGACACTGGCAGTAGGTGCCAAGCATGGTCTTGACAAAGGTCAAGAC
This sequence comes from Lentinula aff. lateritia, assembly GCA_027886305.1. Lineage (NCBI taxonomy): Eukaryota > Fungi > Basidiomycota > Agaricomycetes > Agaricales > Omphalotaceae > Lentinula > Lentinula aff. lateritia. The sequence goes on from MU795149.1 coordinate 3,783, forward strand.
AGAAATGCTCAAGGTATAAGCCTTAAAACTTTGGAAGACAGAGAGGATAATCTGAGGTGATCTAACTTGGTCTAAGTCGATAATCAAACTGAGGAACTAAATTACAATCCAGAAGTATTTATACTAACTAATCAGCATATCAGGGTGAAGCACCAGACTAACTAATAGAGGCTGTACATTTAGTACCATTAGGGTAAAGAATAAGACAATAAAAGTAGACTAGGTTGAAAGGGAATGTGTAGTGAGAAAGAATAATAAGGCAAAGATCTTGTAGAGCCAATGCTGGGGTGACATGCTAAGTATGGTCTTGACAATGGGTTGAAAGTGCAAGCTTGAGAATGGTCTATGGGTTGAGCCCAGTACATTCCAATCCTATCGCTATGTTCTGATATGAAATAACTTTTCCATTTCTTTCCAACACCTTCCACAGGAAAATTTTCACCATGACGTGCCTGTGCAATTTGATCAGTGTGTGTGAAATTTATGCCCAACCACTAACACAAAATCCAACTGAGCCAAAAGGCTACTATGACAGGATAATTGTCATAGGTGGTTGGGACTATATATACCACATATATTAAGACCTCTCCGCATGATCTTAACAGTGTGTTCTTTGAGCTGTTTGTGGTTGAGTGGAAATCCTCATTCAGCATGGTAGATGATTTCATTAATCAATATCTCTTCTTCTGTATCATTCAGCCACTGCTGCTCCCATTGTGTACCTGTCTATATAATGTTGAGTTTGATAGTGTGATTTTCTTTTTCATCTCCTCGAAACACTGTGCCTTGATGGCTTTTGTATATGATAATGACTTGTTTGTACTTTCTGATTTTTTGTACAGCTGGATTGCTCATTGCATGTACTTTTCCTGTAGTGTTGATGAAGCCCTCTTCTTTTTTAGTGCTGATTGAGCTTGACCTGGCATAGCGAATCACTTGATGGAGAGTTTCTTTTTTGCAAATGTCTGAAAACAGAAATTGTTGACTGCTTATCATTTCCCCATAGAACTGTAATGTGACAAGTCTTTGGCCTTCTCAATCCTCCTCATCTTTTTGAACATTAGTTTACAATAAAATACCAAATTTGACAGCAGGATAATATATACATAGTGAGTATGGACCTGTATGTGAAGTTTGAAGACAACTCCATTTACATGGCTGAATTTATGAAGACTCGTCCTTATGTATGTCATTCAATTCACAATTTAAATGCTGTACTTCCTTTTCAGACCCCCTTTTTTGCCTATATATGGTATGAAGTCACAGAGTCTTGAAACCATTCAGTTGAATGTGACATGCACATGACATTGTGTGACTATCAAGTGACTACTCCCGAAATATTACCGCTGTTTAGTTTAGCAGTGTTGAAGTCCATATTCATTTCTCACTGTATGCTATGTATAGAGGAGGCTGCACGCACCCCACATCTTTGACTTATAATTAATCCAAATGCTTCAATATCACACCGGAAAGAGAAAAAATTCTGCTCGACGGAATTATCAAAATCATGTGACCGGCGATATAGTACCTTATAGAGCTTATCCGCGGTCCCATGATATATCAGTTACACTGAATTATTATGATTCCGTTGAACGGAATTTTTTTCTCTTTAACAGTGTGAATGCAATGGTTCCACTGGCCGAGTGAATGCCATGCACAGCTGTGCAGTGGCCCTCAATCGCATGTCCAGTATGTATGGCAATATGCCAGATAAATTTCATTTTTGTCCCAAGTCACATATCTTGGACAACTACATCAGAAATACTAAAGTTATTGCTCATTGAAAGGGCTCATGTACTGCAGAGTTACTTTTCGGGGGAAAAAATCCGAGGCGATTGAGCCAGCGGATCGACTTAAAAAGTTGTTTGTCCCATTTGATGGTGCCATCCCAAATGATGTAGGCCTGATCAATCAGGGTGGTAACGTGATAGAGCAAACATTCTTCATAGCTGCAACCATGTCAAACGATCCATCATCGTCAGCACAACAATCTGTTCAGCTTCTATACGCTCCCAATGTCCAGCACAACATTCTCACCCTGACGTCCATAAAATTTATATCCGCCGTCTTTGCTGGCTCCGTGGCTGGCATCCTTGGTCTGACCAACTTTGCAGGTTTTGGTCTGTTTGCACTCGCGATGCTTTGGGCTGCATTATGTATCTATGTCGTGTGTTGTAACGGGAAGCCTGGAAGGTATATGGCCAGCGCAATTACAGCGAAGGGTGTTAGTGGAGGTGGAAGTGGCATGATGGAATTATTGAACCCAGGTTCAGATAACGCGTTTACCTTTGTGTTGGTTTGGACACTGTTTTACGGTGAGGAATTTTTATATTTGTATCTATCTTTGTCGACGCTGACGCTGTATTGCTGGCTTACAGGAATAGTACACGGTACGCCCTCCCTCGGCCTTCGAAATCATATCACACTACTCATTTCTCTTCTATTCTAGTATATGATTAAAAGCGAAATCATTATAGTCTTTAAGATGAGGATATGTAAAACATCGTACGCTGGTTCATCGGACGATGCTGCAGTACGAATGAACACCGCTTGGCAGTAGACTCCTTCAGGTACCCCATATGATATCTTCTTCCTGTCAGGGCACCGGATCGTCCTCTTGAATTCCTGGTTCTCCTGCATCGACTTGGGTGGCGTGACGAGAAGAATATCCAACGCCTTCGAAATATTCTAGAATGTAGAACGCGTTCATTTGGAGAACTTGCAAATCGATTCCCTCTTTTCGCGCTTTCCGAGCCTCTCGGTATGGCATAGAGCCATTATACTATTCTAAAACCACAAAGCCTATCTATTTTCTGACCTTTTCTCGTCAGGTTACTTCCATTCCAGTCATAGAATGCTGTTCATACTGATATGGGGTTTTGGCTCTTTTTGGACTTTGGTGCCCGTGCCGATTACATGGACTTCAGGAGAAGTGCACCTTTGCTTAACCTGGTTTCATTAGCAACGTTCTTATTCAATCCTTCCTAGAGGCTCTATGTACCAGAAATCTGAACTTTTTATATTTCAACAGTCAACGACGTACGAATGCCTCTTACAAAAGGTTTGACTCGTATGGCCTGAGCCTAGTTTCATCTCAGGAAGCCCTTTACCTGGATTTATCATCAGCTCATGGTGAATGCGTGGTCGTCCTTTGAGTATCACATACTTATGTTCATTCCCCAAAACATACTGTCGAGGAAAACTGCGTGATGTATCTACAGATTCCACAGATGCATAGGTGTTTCTGAGGATCTTATTCAGTCGTCGGACAAAATTGGGCTCTTCTGTTTGAGCCCGGTGCAGTGAATGGTGGTCCATTTATGCCCCGTCCCATGTCTATCATACTTTCTGATTCAGGTGGAAGGGTAAGAGGCAACGTGCTAGGCAAATAGCGTCTGCGCCTCCCGCCGTAAGTACGCCCGAACGGGAAAGGTGCTCGACGGGCCGAAGATTTCGCGCGGCATCAGAATTTTTTCCGACTTTGTTTTCGCCATAGACCCCAATACCAGACCCTATAAGTATGTGCAGGCTTCTGGTAGCTTTCAACGGACGTAATAGACGTCTAGGTTCTTTGAGATCTCTCCCAAATCTCGCTGGTAGGGTGTCCGCTAGTCAGAGCTAGTGGTCAGGTGGAGAGTGATGGGGCTTATTAGCGTGGCACTCCAGTCAGCCTTCTAATCTGAACAACGGTCTCCGTGTCAAAAGCAGAGTCAGTCTCTGTTCAGTTTTCGGACCTTCCAAGCATCAGATTCACAAACCAGGAGGACAAAAACCCATCTTCGACTCGCTAACAAGGGCCGTCACACCAGATTTCAGATCCCCTCCTCAAGTTGCGCGCATGTCTTGCATTTTCATCCAACGTCTGACGAATCTCCGTCCTATCTGAGTCTTATTTCAAGAGATAGAAGGACCCTCTGGAAGGCTGAGTTGAGGACAGAAAAATCGGAAATACAGTAGAGGGCCAATCAGACTGCAATTGCGTACATCTTGTGAGTCGAAAATGAACCCTTTTGAAACCCAGAAATTGAAAACCTCCGAAGGGTCTATACTTGACGAGATTTCCTGTAATCCGTATCTCTCCATATCTAGATTGGTCAGAATATCATGGTCAACACACGGTCAGCGGGATGGGTCGGATATGAACATGGGCAAAACACAAGAAGTGTTTTGTTACTCCATTTATTTTGGTTATCCATGCGCTCAGGTCAGTCTTTCGTTGTCCTTTCCGACTGGCGGTATTTCCGCTCACCGTCAAAAGTAGAACATCCCGTTCCAGAACATCCTCTCTGTAGAGCCTCTGTAGGGGAATACGGGAACACTTGCATTCTGTGACATATTTTTGGAAAGATCTTACGAGTTTTGATTGTTTTTGATGTTGAATGATACTCTGACGCTTCTGTTTTGTACAACCTGATAGCGTTCAGTGTTCTCGACAAATATAACTGTTTCTCGAAGGATTCACGAACGCCGGCGAGCGATAACGGCGACCTCTGTTGACCTTGCTCCTGGTGGGGGCAATCTCGCGGCAGTGGCTACCAGTCACTGGTGAGCACATTTGTGAAATTTCCCTGAGGAATCTACAATTCGATATTCACGCAACTTCCAAAATATACAGATAGGACGTTCCCTTGATGCTCCGAGTCAGTCAGCGATCAGCGTGGGGTCTATGAGTCATTCAGAAGTCTTCTCTTCATTATCACTCGTGTCTTAATCATGCGCTGCACTAAAATTTCTCCCTTCACCATTTGCACCGTAACCGGGCATTCCGATTTGTGTGTGCAAAGCGTCGGTACCCTATTTCTCCGGAATCGCACCACTTCCCAGACCAGTCCCAGCTGTACCTCAACGCATTGCAGGCTATGAGGTAGGTATCCAACAATGAACCGAGTAAGTATTCTCTTTTTGACGTCTTTGATTCCTCCTTTGCCTGGACCTACATTGAAGTTACATGAATTTAGGCTATCAGTGCCAAATTGCAGAACGTTCGGTACCTTCCGGGGCTTTTTATCCTTTCTGATTTTGTTGATGTTCTGGTCTTGTGGTTTTGTCGTTGCTGCTTTTTATTCTGCTTACTCGCCGCTAGAACCTGGACGATATCCATCGTCCTTGATGGAACCAATGTCCGGGCTTTCGCGAATAGCAGTCAGCCAGGATCGAGTCACTTCATGCTCGTGCTCACTATGAGCCTGTCCTTCAGAGGCTATCAAATTTAGGATGTAAAAAATTCTCGCGATCGACGATGTCAAACCTGAAATTATTCGCTTTGCCCGAATTTTGGCGGGCTGCCCAGGACCTCCCTGGACTAACCATGTTTCAGGAAGTGCGCCCCGACGTTGAAACTAGAGCTGATTTTACACTCTTTCCCTCTGCAGCAAACATTAAATAAGCTAACCCACGGTAAACGGTCATGGCGAGAATACAGACAATCAAGGCCCCTCATCAGGTCTGATCACTCTTAAGTTATGCTCGAGGATCCTCAAATGAACAAGTGACTGCGAAACCAATTTCGGAACGTGTACCTGCAAGTTATGCTTCCAAGCTTCAATGTTTATTCAATTGCCGCTTCAAAACACGATATGCCCTCAATACAGTAAGCAGAGATCGATAAGCTTTCTCTGGTCAGAATTGAATAGTACAAACGCGCCTTACGGCGCAGACGGTGCGTCACGGCTTTGAGGAAACTTTTGCCTCTGTCGTGCTACGCGTCGTCGGTACAATTGCAGAGTGACAATGAACGCCGTTCCGCGCCGGGGACTGTCTTAATAGCTTGCAGGGATGGTGGATCTTTGCGGATATGAATGTCGAATGGCGTTCGAATTAGTTTATGATGAGTCAAGTGCAAAATTTGACACCGTTTTGCGTTTTTGAAAACCTGGCAAAAACTTTGGACTACATAGGTATCCTCAATGTTGTTAAAGCCGACCAGAAGGATCCGCGGCCAGACAATGGCTCTTCCATCCGATTGGAAGAGAAGCTGCTGTGACAGTAGATCCACAACATCTCGATTTCAATCTACTCAATCTGGGAATTACACTTATAGTACTTGGATAGACGTCTATCAAATCAATGCTTCGCCAGGTCGGCATTTTGCAAGGAACTTCAGAAGGCGTCGATATATACCAAGTACTCGCGCCAATTATCGACTCTTGTCCTTGAACCACACCCACCGCATTTTTTGATTTCTGTTTCTTGTTCCTCTTCTCAAACAATCTTCCCGGATAACTCTCTGTCGTATCTTACAATCTACTTCCGCTACAAGAAGGAATTCTAGCCTCACGATGTCGTCTAACCGCTCTCAACACCAACAGCAGGAAGATTGGCAGTCTGATCCCTCTGCTTTCCCTATCATACCTCCTGATTCCACCACGTCGAGTACTGCATCAACTTCATTAACTTCCGCGTTGCCCCTGCCCTTTACCTCTTCTTCGTCAGCTCCATTAGACGTGTCCTCAATCGATGGAAATGTTTCTGACCAAGCCAAAAGGCATGTCATGGACATGCTGGCCTATTACACTGGAGCAAAAGAGGAATCATTTGGCGTCGCGATTGCACGAAGACTACAGATGAGGAGCATGAACGTCTGGGCAACTAGCCCAGGGAATGCCCAGGGACGTATCCCTCAACGAGCGACGGAAGCTCAAACGGTTTTCGAGATCACGATCACAAAAGGTGAGTATATGCTTGAATCTTGTCGGCTATGGTCTACTTACTCCAACTCAGATATGTGTAATCCATACGGAACCCTGCACGGGGCCTGTGCATGTTATATCGTCGATCCGTGAGTGCATCTCGAGCCATATTGTTTTGTTGTTATACCTTTCAGCTGGATTTTTTCGAAATTATATTTTCCTTGCCCCTACGCCCTTCTTTCTCATCGGCGGTTGCCTGGTGTGAAAACCTTGCGTTCCTATCAAATATTCTATCGCTGATCAGTTTCTCATTTGTTCCTCGTGCTTGTAAGGTGTGACTATCTCTGGCTTGTGATATCCAGAGATAGCTCCAGATTCAAGATAGATTCGTTATGCCTGTGTTCAAATCTGTTCAAATCCTGACAGATTGAAGGTGATTCAGCCTCGGGTCCTTTTCCATATTCGTATATATATGCCGAGTTAAACGTTTTCTACTTACTGATCTTCTTGTAACTCGAGATCCAAGCGAATCTAGACTGAATCACAATTCAGCCTTAGGGACCTTCATTTTCGACTTATTTTGTTTTCCAAACTTGTATACCTGCACATTCTTAACATTCATACCCCTCTGTTATAGGTGTTCGATGTCAGCAATCGTCGTCCTGGGCGCCGCGTTAGGTATCGATGCAACAGGAGTGTCGCAAAGTATGAATTTGATATGGCATCGACCTGCGAAAATGTGAGTAGCCTTTGGTTGCGTTGTCTATGACTCATGTTCAACTTCTTTCAATCTTCTACAGTGGTACCCGACTCCGTGCGATTTCAACGTCTATATTTATCGAAGGTCGTATCAGGACTGCTCGGGTTGAGGTGGGTGATTCCGAAAGTCTACTCCGTTTCATCTTATCCACTGTAAACTGAACTGCGCTAAACGCACACGTTCAGATCATGGATTCCGAAACAGACAAACTGTATGTGTCTGCTATCCACTCGACTATTGGTCCTAAGCCGGATTCTGGCTCGAGGTTGGCGAAACTGTAATTTGATGAATTTTTCTCCTCCTCCTACCATGTTCACATAATATTCTCTCTTTGCATGGCTTGATCTTTTCATATGCACGTATTGTACCTTTCGTTGTTCAATAGTAAGTTTTCATTTCGAAGTTAGATCCAAGCACATTTTGTACATTGTAACTGTTTGATACGTAAATGTAATATCTCCAAGTAATTTAGTGAGTACCAGCCATATCATATCGCACTAGTCATTGATTTCTGAATGACTCAGTGTCATGGGCATGCCGGTACAGTTATAAATCCAGGCTAACAGTGGTTTAGACGTGTTTGTTCATAAGGAGCGGCATCTCCAAGGATAAATCGTATCAAACGATGGGAGGTTGAGAGGTAGTAAAAATAATGGCAGAGTATGGTCACCAACAAAGACGCCGTTGCGATAAGATGTTTATCTTATCTGACACGTGATGATGATTTTTTTTTTTTTTGACTTCCCTGGTTTTCAGCGCAACCATTTTCTCGTTCGTGTGTATTTCTTCCATAAACTACGGGCCTTAATCCTCGTTACCACTCCGAGGCAAAATTGAAGGGAAGATGAAATTGCTCCGACGTTCCACCCAGATTTCCACGGAGACAAGAGAAATCTCCATAGTGCTAGTACTGGTAAATATTCTGATTCTCGACAGTCTGCAGACCTACCTTTCGTATACAGCCTTCATGATGATACCATAACTCAGCTCACTTCGACGCCTAAGGCGTATGAGACAATCATTTTATTAGTTTTCTGAATCATTACTGTCCACATATATCATGACCTTTTTTGCTGTTGAACTGTCCTTGCTAAATGATCTCTTTGTACCCAGTGTGCATGAAGATGTCCCGCCAAGTTTACAACGTTAGCATGCCGTGCTAAGCAAGACTCTTGAGCACTACCAATCATCAAAGGTTGAGATTAGCAATAGGATCCATAAGCTTGGAAATGCACTATGGGTATGTCAAACCTTCTTGAACCTGCTTCCTTCTGCTCATCTCGCAGCCCGAGAACAGTCTTTCATCCATTCAACCAGCGCTCCTTGATCGCCTCATTCCAGTATGTTTGTTTTTCCGTCTTCGTCGCCCGCGACCATGTGCCCCGACTTGCAGTCGCTTCAAGTTCACTGCCTCGATTTGCACCCGACGGTTTCGGCCTTACACACTCCCTGTCTATAGCAAGTCAAGCAAGACATCAAATGAATCGTTTGGGCGGTTAGCAAATATGTCTTACTCGATGATATGCCTTTGTTCTACTCAAAATGGTACAAAGAATCAACGTCTCCGCCTTCCTCATTATCTATCTTTGTCCACAATTCTGTGGCCAGAGCACTCCTACGCGTTTCTAAGGGGACGTTCTATGTATGTATTGCTCTAATAAAAACAAATCTCACATTATCGAGGGGTAGCACGTGAGTGAGAGAGATGATTTTCGTCCATCACCGCTTCGAAACCGATGTAATACACAACCCGCGACAGAAATAGAGCTTCCAATCTTTGCAGGTAGGATAACTGATAGAAGTAAAACAGACCCGACATCATCAATAGAAAGCTTGGTCTTGAACCATTTGACTATGTCGATGCATGAAGACGAACGAGGCTTGCGGCGTGGAGTGTGTGTGATTCGGGGACTTGAGCCTAACGGGTTAGTGATGGAGCGGTACGAGAAGAGGATGACTGGGGGTCACTGCGAAGGCGAAGAGTATTTGACAGTACATTGCGATAACAACCTTCAAACAAGGTCATGGCAATCAAAAAAATGAGGACGTAAAAGGTACCTTGGCAGGAGTGCGTTGATTGATACATGAAAAGTCGAATGGTCTGCAAGGCAAAGGTCTGGTGGTGACACGGATCGGCAGTCTTTCTTGGTCTAACGCGACATTTGACCGACTCTAGGCAAAACCTCGAACTCGATAGGCGAGGGAAAAAACCGCGAGGTATGGGTTTATGACATTGCGTGCACAGGAAGGGCCTGAGGCTCCTGAATTGGTGTCGTTGCTTTTAGTCACGTTAAATATACAACAGTAGAGCGTTTCAGACGATCCTTCGTCTCTGAGCGCACGTGATGTTTTTGAAGAAACCTTGCAGCGAAGTCAAAGTTTTAGGTGGTTGCGGATAAGTAAAATAGATTTCGAGGTATACGCGTGATTTGTCCATGATGATTGCGTCACGCGTGCATACTTTACACAGGGTCTAACCAAAGACTTTAAGTGCGGGTGGGCTTGAAGTTCTACCCACGTTATGAGTTCAGATTTCTTCTCCTAGATGGCGAGACCCAGACCTTGGACACTCAAATTTATCTTTTATGACTCGGAACTTCGGAGTATTTTATGATTGCTCACACGGTTCCTCTGTTGACTTGGTATCATCATGTCCTTAAAATCTAGTTGGTCGCCCTCATCGTGGACATCGAAACCCGTTGCACAGGTTCGACTCTTCTCAAACTGCTTCTATTTCCTTCGTATTTACGCTCAACCAGGACGTGGAGTATCCTGACCGCGAAGGACTGTCAAAGTGAGAAAAATTATCACCAATTCATCGATATAAATCGATTGAGTCAAAGTTCAGAGTGCTGTCGAAACTGGAAACTCTACCGCCTCTAGTCACTCCTTCAGAGGTATGTGGCTCAAGCTCATCCTCGATTAAGTTTCCCAAGTTCATTGTTGACTGCAGATAGAGCGCCTGCGCTATCAACTAAGCCTTGTTCAACGAAACGAAGCCTTTTTGTTGCATGCCGGCGACTGCGCAGAAAGTTTCGATGCCTGCACAAATGTATCTATGCTCAAGTCGACCCCTTGCTAGTGAGAATATGTCTGATTCTGTTTGATTTGGCGATAGGAAAACATCTCGGCAAAGATCGGTCTCATCTTGTCATTCTCGCTCATTCTCATTTGGGGTGCACGGTTACCAATCGTGAGCGGTGTAATCCGTCTGTTGGAAGCGCTCTTATCCTTGATATAGGTTCGCATTGGACGCATTGCAGGTCAATATGCCAAACCTAGAAGCAGCAAGACAGAGCAAGTGGGAGGTCGAGAGGTCTTGAGCTTTAGGTACGTGTTATTTTATTTGGTTTGTCTAGAGCTGACCTTCAAATGCTTATAGAGGTGACAATGTCAATGGGTTGGTCGACCCTACCGTTTCAATGTTGATTGCCTCACAAAAATCCCTGTCAGGTTAGATATAGACGATAGGACGCCAGATCCGGAGCGGCTATTGAGGTAGTCTATGCCTTTCTTGGCGATCGTTACAAATTACTGAGGCGTTGGGTTCAGAGCGTATTTCCATTCTGCCACAACGCTCAACCACGTCCGTGGACTCCTCACTTCAGGATTCGCGTCTCTCCATCAACCTCGAGACTGGTCGTTGAGCCACGTCCGTTCACCCTCTCTACGGTATGGCGTGTTTCTTCTGTCTCAGTATGTTGTCTGAGTTATCCCTCTAGGAATGAGTTTGAGAGCATCGTTGAAGATCTTACAGACGCTCTCGATTTCAGTCGGACTATTGGACAAGATGCTGGTGCTTCTTTTGAGCTTGGAGGGGCAAAAAGTGCGGTTGGAGAAGTCGATTTTTATACCAGGTCAGTCACTTGTTCGACTTGATGCACTGATGAGTAATTTTCGGAATCATAGCCATGAGGGCTTGATGCTGGATTACGAGCAAGCCCTAACCCGCGAGTGCCCCGTCCCCAAGTCTGTCAGTTCTGTACCCAACGAAAAGGCATACTACAACACATCTGCCCACTTCTTATGGATTGGTGACCGGACGAGGCAGCTGGATGGCGGACATGTTGAATATTTTCGAGGAATCAAAAACCCAATTGGAATCAAAGTAGGGCCGAGCATGCAAAGCGACGAACTGGTGAGATTGTTGGACAGTGAGTTGATGATTATTAACCTGTATTCTGCCCATTTCTAAAACTTTCTTTTCTCGAAGTTGTTAACTCGGAAAAAGTGCCTGGAAGAGTAACGCTGATCACTAGATATGGCGCTGGTAAAGTGTGTAACTTCATGAAGACGCTCTGTCGTATTCTCACCTCTTATCAAGGTCGAGAATTACCTCCCTGAGCACATTCAAGCCGTCAAATCATCTCTGCATCCAGTTGTTTGGATATGCGATCCTATGCATGGAAAGTGAGTGTGGCCCGTGCATGATGTAATGCGCGCAGCTGAAAATCTCTTCCCCTGTTAGTACTTTGACGTCCAATACTGGCCTCAAAACCCGTCATTTTCGTACCATCATCAATGAACTCACATCCTGTATCCGCATACATAGCGAATGTGACTCTCGTCTCGGTGGTGTGAGCTTGGAGTTCACGGGTGAACTGAATGATGAGGGCTTCAGTGTAACGGAATGTCTCGGAGGAAGTATGGAACTGAGTGAAGAGCAGCTTGGGCTACGATATCAGGTATGTAGTGATGTTGGCTCTGCTTATCGTTGAAGTCAATGCGCTGATCGTTCAACAGTCTTTTTGCGATCCTCGGCTAAATTTTGAGCAAAGTCTTGGTGCGCCAAAGCTCCCCTTTATTGTAAACGTTGACATACAACTTCTTCCAGACGTAGCGTTTTTGATTTCGAAACATTACAAGGATGAGCGTAGAGGAAAGCAGAGGGGAATGGAAAAAGATGTTCTTTTCACTGAGTTGTCAGGTAAGCCAAGCTCCTAGATCATGGGTGTTCACCATATTTTCGGGCGGCAATTCGTGTATATGCTTTAACATTGCAGCTACTGAACTATGTGATATTCGAGGATAAAAGGATCGGGCGGTTTGAAAGCCTGTTTCGAGCCATGCATTAAATCGTTGTCATGAGCTCAGGGTGCTTTTACTGTTCAAGGATATACTACGAGCTAACCACCATCCCAATACTGCTATCAAAGCATGCAACACGGCCCAGAAATGACCTCCCATTATGTTATATTTTGCGGAGAAAGCAAAAGCAGAGCTAAATTCACAGCAGTCGATAAGTTCCCGTAGCCCACGGAGAGGCAAAAACAGTTGCTCACCTAGCAAAGGCTGCGCTCACACAGCGCGAGAGACACATAAACCACTGCACCAGTCCATTGGTTGATCCTAGATACTCCGGACAAGGAACGTTGTTCTTGATTAAGATCATGCTAGCCCTATTGAAAACCATTCTGGTGTTTGTAAAGACCGGAGGATCGTTACACTTACGGATACGCAATCCCTCCAACTCGACTCAAGGTTAAGGTGACAAAGAATCCCACCCATAGAATTCCTTTTGTATAGGTGCTTAGTGGTGTAAGCCCTCCTGCATGATCATAGTCTTGTCCTCCACTACTTCCAACCAGCCCCCCCATACCATTCAGCCCATGATCACTACCGTACCGGGCGATGATATTTAGGCATGGAAGTATAAGGAATACCAGAGGCCATACAGCCATACAGACAGAGTATATCTTGGCTGCTTCAAAGCGTCTGAGGAAAACAGGCATAAGGAACAACTGAGTAAGACCAGCCACAAGTCCAGTAAATGCGAGAGCGTAGCCGATGACGGAGGGCTGGTAGAGAAGAGATCATGGCCGTAAAGTCAAAAGACAGTCAGAGTTCGTGCGCATGAGTGGCTACTGGAATGATACCAAAAAAAGCTCGGTGCAAACTCACAGGGAACGCTAGACCGCCCTGTTCAATAGGCGTGTAACAAAATAGCACAAAGAGAACCATAAAAGAAGTCCCGTTCACTTCAAGAGCGAAACCACTAAGACTTAATGCTCGAATGATGGGTATAGAGAGGAGTATGCGAGCGGAGGGATGCTTAGGAAATGACGGAGCATTATCTTCTGATTCGTTGTTTGCAACAGCAAATGTTTCCGGATCGGTTTGATTGCTAGTAGGAAAGCGTCGTTTAGCAGGCAGACTCTATCAATAACATGGTAGTTCGGTGTAAACAAGATATTAGAGACGAATATGAACGATCAGAGCCTTTGTACTTACCTCCTCCAGACAAAGATACGCCAACGCAACTCCCATCAAGGATATGATACCGGAAACGAGACCTGGAAGGAAATATGGATGCCGATGGAAAAATGAGACGATACGACTGAAAAGCCCTTCTGCGTGGTCGATGCGTTCGAATTTCTGGGCCGGATTTGAAAGCGAGCCACCGATAAGAGGTCTAGGAGTAGTAGAAAATGGAAGGCAGAAGGAGCTCTCTTAATTAGCGAGCAAATACTGTGAAGATTTTGCTTACCCGATGATGCTTCCAACAGGTCCTGTAATTCTAACACAACGGCGTACTATGAAATACTTATGAAGCCGAAACTTGATCGTTTACATACCCGTACAAAGGAAAGGCCGCAGCCTGATTAGTTGAGTCTGGAAAGACAACAAATTGGCACCATTATAGGAGAGCTTAAAAGTCTCCTTACCTGTAATTTCGCCCAACACAGTGTGTATAACCGATGCAGTGGCCCCGAAGAACCCAGCTGAAAATAGAAAATACGAAAATCTCGGCATGAGGTCTAGCAAACACATAAGGAAAGTTCGCACCAAGACAACGATAAACTATGAGCTCGGGTATGCTGTTTGCAAGACCAAACACGATGGTCATTACAGCGACCCCAAGCGTACCGATGATGATGATGGGACGACGACCAAATCTATCTGGAATAAAGGTTTATGAGAACCGGTGAGCGGAATTACGGTCAAAGCTTACCAGATAATCGAGCCCAATGATAGATGAAAAGCAACTGCGATATCGCAAAGCTAGATTCCTTGGACCACAAATTGAGCATCCTACAAGGTAATCTTACGACGAGATAATTGAAATTTTCTCACCACAAGCCCACTAAAGAAACCGATTTGGGACGAATCTGTCACTCCCAAGAACTCGATGAATTCATTGATATACGGGAATATCTGTGTAAAGGAGATTGGTACGACTATCCGTACGAGGCAGAGTGTGATTAGTTGTGCTTGTGGGAGAGGAGATGGCTCCATCCTTGACTTAGAACCAAGAAGGTCTTTATGTGCCTCGAGACTTGGAGGTGGTAAGTTAGATCCTGATTCGGGCGATGCTGGGATGACATGCTGAAGAAGAGGGGTCCTTTCAGTCGCCGAAGGTGACGTTCTCACTATCGAGGTGAAACCTTGGGTAGCCATTATACTTCGGAAAGGAGGAATAAAATAAAATAATGGAACGCAGAAACTAGAAGAGCTTCTTATATGTATGCAAATGACAGAACCAGACAATCTGGAGAAGGATCATTGAGCCTTCCAAGTCCATAATAGCCCAATGCCCCCGTCATCTTTCCGAGCGGTCTCTGCGGAGAGGAGTCTTTAGTCCTTCCAGATGGCAGTGATCGACAATGATGAACGACGACTTGCGTGTATGTAGACACTTGGTCGGATTAAAAGTCGCAGTTTATCTCTTGAAGTGTTTGCTTTTTGGGACGATGAAGACGTTTTCAAGCCAAGTAATGCAAATCAGTTTATGCCGAAAACAGTCGATTGCTAGTCAGCCGATCAGATTTGCCCTCTTCTCTTTACTCGTCACGGCGTCACCGTTGCTAAAACGCCTCACCTCTGGCGTTTTGTAGCAGCTTCAGAACTTCGTGAGGCCTTGAAATACACGACCATAGCAGCCATACTTTGACAAACGTTTGTTGTCAAACTTTGAAGTCATTCAAGGCAAGTTACAGTACAAACGAGTTCATTACTTACCGTCGGGGAGCTCAGATGAGCTCTGCAGTGCATCATCATACAGGCATTTTGCGAGTTTCAAACCAAGGACCCTTACAGTCCTCAAATATTCCGCAAACTACATACTATCGTCGTTTAGCTTTCAACACGTTTAGCTCCTACCACGTTCGAATTTTGAAGCAAGCGAGGGCTGGCAACAGCTCCGACAAGTGTGTAGGTGACCTCTCTCATGGCTGTGTACTTAATAACCACCAATGAAACTGTGTTTTTCAAGAACGAGTCGTTCGAAGTTGTGGGCACGTTCGCTCACCACAGTACGTTTGCACAACTTACTTATATGATTTTTACACCTTGAAACAAGAGTGACTCACAAGCCCACGAACTCTAGACATGTGTAGATATACTGTACGCTTGGGTTATCACGTTTTTTATCCCATTCTCCAGTCTCTTTCAAAAGATAAAGATATTGACAGGTGGCTTCAATCAGTTCGCAATTGTATGCTCCAGTTGCTCTGTTTGAAAAGTACTGTGTAATGTACTGTTGAACAAAGTTGGAGTTATTGCGAGCGAAGCGAAGCAATACTGGCCATATGGTGAAAATTTTCGTCAAATCTATATTCGCAAATCCCACGAGGTCACAGCCACCGCCGTTTTTGGTAATCCCCTGTAAATCCCTCGTGTTCGAATTCAGTCACGACTCGCGACTGTCTATCTTCCATTACCCTGTACATCCTTACTTGCTCAGTATATCATCCTTGTGTAATCCCTATATGCTCTTTTCAATAATTGTTTTACGGAGGTGCGCCAGCACCGACACCCCTCGAAACTAGAATTTCGAAGCCACCACCACATGTGAGACGTACTTGGAACGGAGAAGGCCGAAGGCCCCCTCCGAGCTGGACGAAGGAGGCTCACATGTTATAATCACTATGATTCAGGTGAATAAAAATCAAACAGCGAGGTTTTTAGGGCCCCGCAGGGGTACGTCGGGCATCCAAAAGCGGAATCCCGTGACAGGTGAGGCGGTGAGGTGAGGCAGTAAGGTGAGGCAAAAATTGAGCAGCCCTATTGTTGTCTGTGTTTTTTTTTCATCATCTTGAGTACTAGTGTACCCCTGCAGGGCCCTGAAAACCTTGCTCACTGATTTTTAATCAACTGAATCACTGTAAATGTATAACAACATTCAGTAGTACATTACATAGTAGTTTTCAAACAAAGCAACTCTAGCATACACTCCTGAACACTTCCCAGCCAGTCGTCACTATCCACCTTGTCCAGTTTATGGCTTATGTTAATAAGACCATGGCCCTGCACTCTACTGCTGACCATGTACCAACTGCAAACACTGTCCCATCCTCTTTCAGTGTCAATGAGCAGTGCATCATACTACTGACCATCCACCTCTTTTTCCACAATAGCCAACCTAGGGCATAATGGCACTTGTGTCCTGACAATGTATCCAATCACTTCTTCATCATCATTCATGAACCACTCGAATTGTCTTCAAACAGGTCTTAACCACAACACAGATTGCAGATCAGTGTCATTTGATAACAGCGCAGGCGATACATTGACCACGACGGCAGCAGGAGGATATTGTAGCTCAATGATTGCAGATCTGGGAATATTTGCGCACTCTCGCGGGTCGAGCTCAATGTCAAATATTGTACCCCATACCGGGGTTGAATCAATGATGACCGAGCATGGCATTCCAATGTAAACAGGCATCCAGCCAGGGATTGGGCTGCAATTGGAAATGTTATGTTGCAGATGCTTCAGTGCATTCATTGTAACGGTTGCACCAACAGAAAAGGAAATGACAAAAAGTGACTGACATACCGTAGAAGTAACCAAATGCCCCTTCATACGGGGTGTAGTCAAAGACACACTGACTGCCCGTAAACGGTCAGCAACATATGTGAAATGGGAAAGACAGGTTCAAAGCAAGAACGTGGGAACACTTTTGCACGCGCGCTTAATCTTACATAATTTCAGGGTGGCAAAGGACCTAGCAAAGCAAGGTGAAGCAAGGTGATAAATTGCTGATCCCTTGAGTTTACTGGTTGAGTCAGGTTTTTGCACTCGCTATTCTTTGCTGGCAAAGATTAGTCCCTTCTACGCGTATCGCTTACTGCCAACTCTCTTTCGTTGTCACCTTCAACGAACACTTGCACGAAAATTTCACGACCGTATTCATCATGCGTCTCTCATTGACCTTCATCATCTTCGGACTAGCTACTGTCGTATCCGCGGCACCTCGGCCTGTGAGTAATCATCATTCAGATATTCTCGACGATTGCTTCCTTCCATGGAACGGCACGATATAGCCCAAGTGCTAATTCTCCTTTTCGGTTAGTTGAACGCCGAAGCTCGTGAAATAGGATATACGGAGGCATTGAGGCTTCACGAAACAGGAGCCCTCGCTACTCGTGCTGGAGGTGCCATCTCCGCCGGTCCCAATCCTTCATCGTCCGACCAGGTTACCGCTGCGAAGAAGAAGAATAAGGGAAAGAACAAAAAGAAGAATAATGGAAAGGAGAAGAAGAAGGATAATCCACAGGAAGATTCAGCCGCAGACAAAGACAAAGACGATCGATTGAAAGCTGTTCTGTCCTGTACAGGAGGAGGAAGAGCATTGAGCGATTCCGAACGGGTGCTTGTTCAAATACAATTGAATCAATTCCTTAATCCAAATCCCAGGCCGACAGAGCTCCCTGTCATCCTCATTCCAATCGACTTACCACAATATTACGCAGCGCAAAATGTCGGTGCCGGAGGCCAAACCCATGAGATCATAAACTTCCAATTCACGCACCCGAAATGCGGAAAAGGAAAATTACCTCTTTGCAGAGGATTCCTGTACCTTTCGACTAATGGTGGCAAAGTCTTTAACGAAGCAGATGAATTGATATATTCAAGAGCGGCGTCAGAAGCGATGAAGCGGACAGCATGGATGAAAACCAACAGGTCGGTGTCTCAAATGGCTATTACGCACGAACTCCGTGCTGACTTGGGTCACCTTTCCTCTTTTCAAGCATTCCCCACCCTAAAGCCGGATACCATTGGGAATAATCCCATCCGAAATACGAGTAAATCGGGAGCGTGATTACTTCAGCGATGACTGTGTTGAACCCTGCACCGTCAGTAGTTGGATCAACATTGCTTTTATCATTGAATTCTCTATGTAAATCTGGTCTTCTGGAGGGAATTCATGCGTTCAGGATGTTCAAGCTACAAATCATTGCTGTGCTTCGCTACATGAACTCAGACTTAAGCTTGAGCGCGCTCGAAGTGTCCTTCCGTCGGCGTTGATGGTCACCTGAATCTACCGACGGTGTAGGCGATATAAAATGGGTCGTCAAGATCAAATCCCTCAGCTTGCTGGTTGAGTTCCCCCCTCAATTGTACCTTGGCTAAATCTTTGCTGGCAAAGACCCAAGCCCTTCGACTGCTACTTACTGTCACCGACTAATACTAAACCGCATTCTCATTACGACCGCTGAAACGATAAGACGACCTCCGACCCATTGACGACAAATTCTCATCATGCGTATCCCGACCACCTTTCTCCTATGTGGACTGGCGTCCATTGCATGGGCGGCACCTCGACCTGTAAGTGATTATATTTCCGTATGGCAGATATGAATCGGTTTCATACTGATTTGGTTGTCTTTTTGCCAGGTGAACGTTGGCCAACCGAATGCCCAAGCTCGCAGTGTGGCTTTCGCTCATGGAGTAGCCCCCGATCAGAATCCTCCCATTCTCGGACGAGGTGCATCCCCAATTTATATTCGAGAAAAGAGCAGTCCGAAGCCATCTTCTACTACTGACGATAAGGCTGAAACGGGGGACGGGACTCAGATACGCTTTCTCTCCAAAGGAAGAGGTATACTACTGAAGCCAGAGCAGCAGCCTGTAGTCCAGTCAGCTGTGACTACGTTTCTCAAAGCAGTCGTGCCCAACGTAAAGCCTACTTTCCCTAGTGCATGTTCACAGTTCGCCGAACTGAAAACGGAGGTCCCTCCCGGTGGGAAGCCTGCGCAGGTTGTCACGTTTAGTTTCGAGGATAAGAAGATATGCGGCGGTCTCTGTACCGGTTTTCTTGATATCAAAACCCGTAAGGGGAAGATTCGGAAAATGAACGGCCATGGGGTTCATCCACCCAAGAAACAAAGCCCGCAGAGTTCTTCTAGGTTGGTATTCATTCTGTGCTTCGATTTTTGTTGGTGTTGACTTGAAAATACTTCAGACTCCCTGGTTCGACTCCTGGAAATTCTGATGGGCCAGCCACTCGACTTGTGGTGAGTTGAGGCTTGTGGAAGCGGCACATATCGCTCCGGGAGACTAAAAATATTTCCTCCTTATTTAGGGTCGTGAAGTAGGCCCGAGCGCTTCCCTGATCCATAGTCAGGAGAATGCGAACTTGGGGAAGCGACTTTGGCCCTTCACTGCGAGCGCAGCCAACAAGAACACAGCTGAATTGAAGGAGATTCGGATCACCTATGTCAATAATGGAGGCCGGGTGGCGTCAAACCGGGACCAAAACATGATCGAACAACATATGAAGCAGTTTCTCACCACAGCGGAAGCGAAGAAAATCCTGCCCAACCCGAAACTAGCCCAACTATGCCCAACGATACAAGTGTTGGGGAATTACAAAATCGTCAGCTTCGACTTCGAGGATGAGACACATGGGAAATGTCATGGAGATCTGGATCTCATAGGCGGTAAAGGGAGAATCGAGGATGCCAATGGAAAGCTCATTTACCCTGCCGAAAGCAAAGGTCTGTGTGTTCTTTATGTGCTTTGGCAAGATGTTGTTAAATCACAAGTTATAGCGCTTTCCAAGGATATGGCACAGGAGAAACACGTAATTGAGAGTGAAAGTTGGAGGGTACCAGATTATTACAATACTACACGTCGTTGGGTAGAAGCTTGAAGCTCGGGCCGTCCTCCTATATTTACTCGCATTGTTCGTAGCATGTACACCTGAATGAGATAGTGGTACTGTCGGAGCACATCTGCAAAACCTGTATGTTTGCCAGAGCAAGGGTACTGGCTGGAGAGCACTCTCCAGCACTGAAAGCACTGAGAGCAAAATTTCAGACTTGCTTTGGGTGCTTTGGGTGCTGGGAAGCACTCTCAGCTGCTCTCGGAGAATTAGCCGAAAAAACAGGTTTTGCAGATGCAGTATATTTGAGTGATTCGGAGACTACTAAGCTTAGGCGCTTAATATTTAATACTAAGTTCGATGTTGATTATCACGTGTGCATGATCCCCGGTTCTCCAGTAAAGACTATTTTTTGTGGATAGTCTGATTTAACTCTACAGCGCAGCCTCGTTGCCGACCAACATCCTCGGCTTTTACCACCCCTATCGAAAATCACCGGGACAAGATATTCGAGTAAACTCAAGTTCGAAGCTAAACCAATCGTAAAACGCAATTTGGAAGTGAAATGTACGGCCATACCATGCGCGAAGGTTGCTAATAAACACAAATGCTAATGGGAAGAATACAGTAATCGTTTGGTGGGCAACACGTTTTCGAACGCGTGTTCAGAACGTTCAGATTCACTCGATTACCGAATGACTGGCCTTGTAAGTTACTTACTTTCCAATTCCAAGTAATCCGTGTCATTAAATTTTCAAGTCATAGTAATAACAATCTGTTCCAGGTGTGTGATGTTTATAATGTATTGTTGAAGAGGACTAAGATACTTTTCAAACTTTGAAGCCACTGTCGTTAATGGGTCAAACGAATTCACGCTCCAAGCGTCAAGGGCAACCTTATCCACTGCCTCCTCCTGGTAGCTTTCATCCGGGTGCTTATTATCCTCCTGCATATCCTGCATATCCATCATATCATGTACCCAATCAACACCTCGTTGTACCGTATCCATATATACCTCAACCACCTACCAAAAGAAGAAAAACAAGGCGAAGACGACCTACTGCGAGCGAAACTACTCGACGTGCGCTCCTTGTTTTTCTCTATTCCCAAGACTAATATTCATTCGTTTGGGTCATTCCAGCTTATCTTCAAGCGGCCTCAACTACTGATAGACCCGTTATGCCTATGCCTGTCCCTACTGTCGCCGAATCACGCGCAGCCATTCAGCCCGACAACCTGTTCACCCCGATGACAAACGGTGGTGACAGACTCGCCAACTTTCCTGCAGAACCGCAAATTCCTGTTCCTCCAAGAGGTCGTGCACAAACTCCATATCACCCCACAATTCCACCTCCAGATGACGATGAAGAAGAAGAAGAAGACGAGCCAGCTCCGCCAGTTGTAGCACCTTCTGTTGCAGGTTCCGCACATCCACCGTCCGTTTCACAGCATCGACGGCGACACTCTGAACCTCTTCATCATCAAAGTATACCTCCTCCTCCGCCTCCCGTAGACCCTACCCGTCCATCTGCTTTTGACCGACCATTATGGTCTCCTTCCGGGAACCCGCTCCCTGAACCTCCTCGCGACCTATTCGATTCAGAGGCATATAAAGCCGTACTCAACATTCCTCGCGGGACCGATCTCTTCACTGCATTATACGGATACCAACGGAATCAAGTACAACAACCTGGGCAGAGTGTCCCTTCTGATTTAAACCCTCAGCGGACAAGAACTGGACTTTTCGGACGAAAAAACTCCAAAGGTGGCGGTTTGTTTAGGACATTGACTGGAACTCGTGGCAGGAAGCAAACTTTGTCCGAAGTACAGCCTCAGGACGTTGCCAGAGACCGTGTACGTCTGGGTGACGTTAGGCTAGTCCCGTTTCCTGTCCCTGTTGAACGAGTCAATGGTGAGACACCGTCTACGCAGGGTGCTTTCAGACATGTTCCTCCATCAGAGGATAGATACCTGCCTGCAACGCTTCCTGGCGCAGAAGTAAATACGACAGCTACGGATGGGGTCATTCCTCCTCCCCCAGTACTCGAAGAGCAACCAGGAGGTGATCCGCCGTTCTTGGTAATGCCTGGACCAAGTGCTGGCCCTGCTGCTGGTCCATCACAAATCAACGCCCCCTTCCCGGTAATGACCGCTCCTCCTCGTGCACCTTCCGCAGGCCAACAACAACAACAACAACAACAACCCAATTTCCCTCCCGAATCGCCTGTACGGCATGTATATCACTCACCACTCATCTTCACCCAATACTCGCCAACCTATCAAGGTTTCTTTCCCCATTCCCCTCACCGAGTATTACACAACAACAACATCTACCCAACCGCCACCCATCTACACGAAGCCCTCAAATATCTCCCTGCCCACCCAACCATCGCCAACCAAATCCGCCTATGCGTCAACCTGAACGACGTCTACCCGCTCTCCGCAGCCAACACGGCCTACGTCCGTCCAGATTGGGGAGCAATCTTCCTCGATGAGATGGAGATGGTGCTCGAGCTCAAGTTCCGCCAACACGCGGAGTTGAGGAACCTGTTGATTGAAGGGATTGATGGGCAGAAAGGGAGGGAAATTGTGTATCGGGACGAGCACGATACTTTTTGGGGTGATGGCGGAGGAGAAGGGCGGGGTGTGAATGAGTTGGGGAAGATTTTGGCGAAGGTTCGGGATAGGTTGATTGATGATAGGGAGAGAGGATTGGGTTGACGATTATGGTGATCAGATGCGTTTTCGATCCCCTGGTGCTTTGCGATATGCCTTCCTTCCGGATAACTTTCCACTATCTTTCAGCGTTATGCAGTCTTATGGCTTGTGCAGTTGCTTTGCTAGAAGAATCTCGCTTCGAGCTCTCTTTCATCCGTGTGTTCTTATGGTCTACGCAAATGGTTTCTCAAACTGTTCTTTGGCCCAGTCATTCCAAGTTTCTTTGAGCACCCAACAAACATATGAACGGCTATATACGGTATGTAGATAACATGTTACTTAGGAACAAGTGAAAAACCCACATCTTGCCAACCAAAGTGCGATCACAACTGATAACAGCTGCACATGGAGGAAAAGATCTGATATCGTCGGACAGCTTCGACGCGTCAGTGCAAAGCATTCGGGAAATTCCGAGAGACGTGTCCCATAAAAGCTCACCGTTGTTCACTTACCGGTTAAGACCCTCCTCGCTGAAATCTCTGCTGGTCAAAGATCAAAGCTCTAGTGATTGACCTACTCACCCCAACGATTGCACCTACGGCTATCCTCATCGTCATGCGTCTCTCAATCATATCTCTCTTTTTCCTTGGTCTTGCCTCCATCGCGTTTGCAGCACCTAGACCTGTAAGTGGCCTGTCAGGGTAGTTAAACTTTACTTGACCTCATCTTGAATAGATGGAATCGAATCTGGAAGGTGCTACTCCCGGTTCTTCACAAGCTCAGAATGCGGAAGCTTCATCGGTTCAAGTTGCTCTCGAGTGGGCTCGTCCAATAGGGAAGAAAACCTCAGTCCCACAAGATTCAGGAATCCAGCGAAACATCCAGAACGGAGTCACAAAGTTTTTTAATGACAAAAAAGTAGGAAAAGCACTGGGCGTCACGGAAAAACTGGAGGCTACACTCCCTGTGGGCAGATGTGAATACTACGCCCCAAAAGCTAATTTTGGACAAATGGCTCTCAGAAGCAAAACGGTCCAAGTTTCGTTTGGAGGTTTAAAGATCTGCGCAGGCACCTGTATTGCCCAGGTGGTCATTGGTGTTGGTCCGGGAGGCGCTCTGAAGGTCCAAGGCAAAATCTATAATTCTGCAAATGTGATCATTTTCCCAGTTACCCTCAAGAAAGAGGCATCGGAGAGGTCGGTGCTCGTCTTTGAGTTTGCTTTTCCTTCACTCAACTTAGCTTCTACTCTTTAGTGGAGAGAAGTAGGAAAATTTTAGTCCGTCTTGGAGTTTCAAGCGCAGGGTTCGAAGCCTGTTGACTGGATTCAGATAGAGCGACGTGCGGGGCTTTCTGTGCTGCATTTGTACACGTTGTGGTGTATATTGAATGAACAATCAATGCTTATTCGATTTTGTTTTCCCTAATTCTGCGTCTTTCAAGTATCTTTCGCTATTACCGATTTCTGCGCATCTATTGTTCAAGATTCATGCACCTGAACAGCATTGGTGCCAGCATCTGAGGAATTGCGGAAGCCTTCCAAAGATCGAAACCATCTCTTCAAAGTTGAGGTTGCCCACTGGGAAGTAGTAACCCCAGTCCCATCGTGAGCGCAAATGAAATTTCAGTAAGGAGGGACAAAGTGCCAATGATGAAACTCAGTAGCAAAGGCACAAATTTCCTGGCAAGTGCAAATACTACATACGACAATCCCAGGTTCGGAACACGGATTTACGGTGGTAAGATGGGTCAATCTTCTTTTGGAGGTTTACAGAAGGGATCTGCGGACAATGCTCTTGTATTGGCTAAGGTGGTTATCGATGTCAATCCTGAGTGGCGTAAGGCAGATGGTCCAAGGCAGAATCTATCCAACCAGTTTTTTTGAGGTCGGTACTTATCCTTGAGTCTGGTCTGTCTTCACTGAACTGCTCTTCCCATCTCTTTCAGTGACGCGGAGCAGGATCAAACTGGTCCGTCGTGATGTATCGACGAAGGCTCGAAGCCTGTCAGTTGGAGGCGTGTTGGAGGCGAACAATGCAACACGCATAGATGTGCTCACTGTACTGCCACAGAACACGTTGTGGTTGTATGATATGTATTGACACTATTGACAAACAGTTACCTTTGTTCAAACCAGTCTGAGCGCTAAATTGCATTTACTAAAATATACAATTTGACCCATATACACCTCCGCCTCTGTAGGTTTCGTTTTCTCTAAATCGTCTTTCTCTTGGCTTACTGTTTCAGCGTAGCATCTCGTTGACATCAGTTATGACCATCAAGCGCACTGAAGCGTGCCCACAATGTGGATACTCATCTGATAGCGCTCCTCTACGTGTTCCTCTACCTAAGGCCCGCATCGATAACTTCCTACATACCAACGATTTCTTCACCGAAGAAGAAGGGAATATCTTCCGATCGTTCATAGGCAACGGCCAATCGAAACTCAATCACTTTGAGGCTCGCATTATCTCGGTGAAGGCCCTCCTTGCTGAACTCGAAGGTGCCAAAGCTGAGCTTGTCAAGGCACTTTCAGAGCAGAAAAGAATACTCAATCCTATGCGACGTATGCCTGAGGATCTACTGGTGGAGATATTCTTACATGGTGCTGGGATCTATACAGATCCTGGAGAATATTTTCCTTCCGCAAATCATTCTCTTGATCTTGGCTCTCCTCCATGGACGTATAGTCGGGTGTGTCGCCGCTGGAAAGAGATAGCCATGCGCACACCTCGAGTCTGGACACGAGTCAAAATCAATGTGAATCACCTTGTCAGTCGCCGTGAAAGTTCATGGACCAAAAGTGTCAATCGGCTTCCTTTGGGTCTTTCCCTTCTATCTGGGTATCTGGGTCGTTCGGCCGCACTTCCTCTTGCAGTTCACCTCGATATATCCGTATCCAATATATCCTCGAGTTTCAATTTGGATGATCACACTTTATATGGAATTTCTGTCCTGATGTCCTCTCATTCTCGAAGATGGGAAACTTTATTCCTGGGCAGAGGTCAAGTATTCGATCAAATCAAATCGGTCTTCTCAGACTCCTTTCCGTTGTTGAAAATGTTGCGAATTCAAGAGGACATGTCCACTGTGCTAACAGTTGATATACCTGCCCCAAACCTAAAATCGTGGGTGACCATCGGCAAACAAGCGGATTTGAGCCGAGTTAATACTACACTCTCGGCCAAGCTCTACGACCAAATTCGAGATTATTCAATTTCAAATTTGTCATACGACGCTGTTTTGGAAATGTCTTCACTACTTCCTCGCCTGCGAAGACTAGTAGTGCGAGAATTTAAACCAATGTCTGATTTTCGTTTGTTCCTCATTTCTGGATGTTTTCGTGGTCTCCAAGAGCTTGTGGTGGAACAGTCAGCTCCAGGTGCATTGAATGTCCTTCAACCCTTTTTCAACTCGATAACTTGCCCCACTCTCACATCCTTATCTGTCATTGCTCATGATTCACTGAAGTCTGTTATCCAAGATTTCGAAAAGCGATCCGCTTTCAATCTTCGTCATTTGGATATCACAAGACATACGCGGATTTTAGAAAGAACCCTTCAGAACACTGCAGCCCTTAAAACACTTGTGGTTAGAGATATTGGGAAGGCACCGGACCTCTCTGTTGCAGATGTCTTTTCAAATTTAGATCCAGCCGCAGTGTCTTTGGGCTCAGGATCGTCATCGGGCGTTCCTTTCCCCACCTTACATCGATTGGAGCTTCATTTATGCTCATCCCTTGTCTTGATGGAATATGATACGATGGAGGCACTGTTTCTATGTGTTTCTTCTCGTCTCAATTCTTCCTCCTATAATGACAGTGTGTCACCTCTTGAAGTATTCATCACTGCGCCGGATGGGCAAGCTAGGAAGATGCTTGACCATTCTCAATTAAGGGAACTTCGTTCTCTGGGAATAAAAGTCGATATTGTGGCTTTATGATCCATCCTCGTTGTTACGTATGTGCCATACTAGCATTCGGCTATACGATACTGGAGTCCCATCGCGGGGATTTCTTACATTGTCTACATTGTTTTATGCATAGTTCTCTTGTTTTTCTTGTTGGTGGGAATACATATATAGAGTCTGGTCAATTGGGCATAGGTATGAAGTTGTTTCTTGAAGAGGTGGGGAATTTCAGTTTGGCTTGAGTATTAGCGATCTCTCAATTGCTGCACAGACCATAATTTATGAGATCAACCTTGGGCGGAGATTCACAAGTGTCTTCTCAGCTGCAGATTTACTAGGATCCACGCTGATCCCTGTCGAGGAATTTCGTAGTGTGTACAAGTATTTCCGATAAGATAAGATAGGATATATGATGGGCAGTCACGTCACGATTCGGCACGATGCCCGTTCCCGACTCCTTCCACAACCTCACTTTCTCATTAATCGTCCTCTTCTCTTCCTAAGTTTCCAAGTGAGAACTTCCCTTTCTATCCCAGGCGCGGAGCGAAAAACATCCGAACAGCCGGATAAGCTTCCTGTTCGTCCTCGCGTAACACCGGAGCCTTTTCTGCTTCCAATCCTGTATATGCGGCGTGGTCACAGAATTGATTTGCTGGAATATATGTAAGTTAGTCTGTCACTGTAGGTTCAAAATTGAACACACCATCAGTACAATGTTTCCACCTCTTGCCCTCCCTTGTGCTTCACGCAAATAACATTTGAATTTGCTTAATCGATATTTGTACTTAGAGTTCTGCCTCAAATCGGGTCCGAATGCAGCTGCTTCTTGGTCTCATCCGACCTGATATCCACTCTTTACCTACTGGATGTTTAATTGAAGTAATCGCACTTCTTCGGACGATCAAACGGATGAATTGCATTTATTATTCCTATTCAGTGTGTATAAATCTTATTCCTGTTGCATTCGCATTATCGCAAGCACTTGCGCGGTGGGATACATAATAATTAGCGTGGCCCTGGGTTTCTTTCTAACGCTCCCATTGGACCTTTGTCTCCTATCGTCCGCACTACATTCTTCTACCCGCTCTCGTTCGTTCGTTGCTCAACGATGATAATTGTTATACCACTCTTGCTGGCACTCGCGGTGTCAACCCTTGCCGCCAATGTTCACCGCCGTCCTCCAAGAGCGGAGCACGTTCTTCGTCAGGAGAACAACCCTGATCCTATTGTGGGCGGCAGCCCAAATGGAGGCTGGCAGTCAATGCCCCAAGTCAAAGATGCAACGGCGTATCCAAATTGGACGTTGAATGACTCTGGGGCCATGCTGGTGGGTCCTTTGTCACCACCTCGGATTGTTTATTTTCTAACGTATCGCAGCCTGTCTATCAAACAACTGGGCTAATCCAGAACGAGGTGACCAGAGCAGTTATCGTGCTACCCGGGGAAGTACGCGTTACTGGTCTTTCTCCTTCTATCTGATTTTAACTTCGCAAATGAATAGCCTCGTGATTGCTGGTACTATTGGAACGCTATGAATAACGCTCTTTATCTGGCTAATTATCAGAATTCTTCTATCTCCCGGTCCCAAATATCTATCATGGCACCATGCTTCTGGACTCAAGTCGATGTGGAAGCTGGCGCAGCTCAGCCCGACGTTTTGATTTGGGGCACGACGACGTGGATCAGTGGGCACGCAAACGTTGGTCCTACTGGCGTCTCTGATTATAGTAGCTTCAAGGCCCTCGATGCGTTAATTGAGCATTATATGCACAAGAGCGTATATCCAAACCTAAAAGTGAGCGTTTCTGCTATTGAGGCTCCCTGCTGACTTTCCGTTCAGAATGTTGTTCTGGCAGGACATTCTGCGGGAGGTCAGACTGTCCAGCGTTACGCTGGCTTACGCCAGACAACCGAGAACGACGACCGCCTTCATTTCTGGGTCGGTAAGTCTATAATTTCATACTATTCAGCACATTCCTCATGCTAAATACAAACTACGGATATACATATACAGCTAATCCTGGCTCACTCATGTGGCTTTCCGCTGATCGACCGCACCCTAACACGTCATGTTCCGGCATAGACGAATACAAATATGGCTTGGCGGGCGATTTCCCTGCGTACGGGAGTAAACTCGATCGGGATTCAATTCTATCCTTGTATAATTCACGGATTGTGAATTACGCCTGGGGAACGGTGATTCTATCCACAGTCAGGCTGGCAAATATCTTCGCTGACCAAAATACTTCTATTTAACAGGCTGACAATGGAAATGGAGACACTAGATGTGAGGCGGAGGTGAACAAACTTCTTCTTTCAGCACATTATCCTTGCTGACATTCGAGATATCTTTGGCAGACACAAGGCTCCACGCACTATACTCGAGGCCAGAATTTTGTCAATATGGTCAATACGACTTTTGGATGGCCAGCGAATGCCACTGTTGACTGGGTAGAGGGCGTGTCACACGATAATGTGGGCATGATGGAAAGTGCTGAGGGAATCGATAAAGTAAGCTGTATTCTTCCAATAATGAGACGTTGAAAGAGTTCGGAGCTGATTAGACTCGAATTCATCGCGTTTTAGTTATTTGTCTACTGATCTAGGTATTGTAAGTTTTCTTCTACTTCGAACCTAGATAATTCCTGCATTCTTGAATCAAATCGAGTTTTCGTACGATCTTCTCCAGGAAGCTGCGTCAAGGATTGTTTCGTTATATGTCGAATCAGAGCTCTGAGATTCTACAAATCTACAAATAATTTCATTGTAGGTGGCCTGATGGTCTAGGAGTATGATTCGTTGTTAGGGTGTGATAATATCCGTTCGACGAGGTCCCGGGTTCAATTCCCGGTTAGGCCCTCTTTTTCATTGTTGCATGCATACCAATGAAAACGAGGCGTGACAGCTGTTCAACTTCCCCTACCTACTACCATCACCGGGAATTTCCGCTCTCCTTTTTGTGGTCTTCTGATTCTTCATCGTCACGAAAGGAAAAAAAGCTCTGCAATTTCTGCACCATTAGAAATGTCGAAACGTCCCGTATCTCCGGCAGGAGGAGCAGGAGTCCTGATCAAACGCGCCAAAAGTTCTTCTGACGGTTCTGGAGCATCGACAACGAGGGAAATAGCTATCTCTTCGAATAATGATCCAAGAAACAAAAGTCTTATACGAAGTGTACAACGAACAAGTGGATTAGATGCTCCAATTGTCAGTCTTGCGGGCGCACATTCGGTTAGCAATATATCTATATCTCATTGTCTTTTTGAATGTACTGAAAGACTTTGTTGTAGGGTGAAATCCTTTCTTGTCGCTTCTCGCCATCAGGTCTACACCTCGCAGCCTGCTCCTCAGACCGCTCCCTATCTCTCTGGAACACTTACTCACCAAACACCAACTTTGGCTTGATATCCAGCCTCGCAAAAGCGCCCTTGCTAGATTTCCAATGGTCATTGTTCCAGCCATGGATATATGCTGTATCTGCAGATCATCTTCTCTCTGTGGTCGACACGACAACTGGAGAGAGGGTGCGAAAAGTTCGTGCTCATTCGGGAATCATCAATTCTCTTGACCGGACGATGGCTAGCGGTAGTGGGACAGAGCTGATTGTCACAGGCAGTGACGATGGAACGGTCAAAGTTTGGGAAAGCAGTACTGATGATGGAGGGGTAGGAAAACATCCAGTGACGACAATAGATATTGGGTGTCCCGTAACGGGAGTGTGTTGGTCGAAAGACGGACAGAATGTGTACGTGGCGGCTCTGGATAATGAAATTCATGTAAGATTCCTAGTAACATTCTCTCTTTCCATTCGTGAGGAGATTTCTATTTTAATCCATTAGCTAATCGACATTTTCTTCCAGGTATACGACCTCAGAAACACTGCTAATGCCAACACCAACGCCTCCTATCCACGTACACAACCTCTCCTCTCCCTAGCCGGTCACACCGACACGCCCACCTCCCTCACGCTCTCTCCTGACGGCAACTTCCTCCTGTCCCCATCTATGTCTTCCAATGTCATTATTCACGACATTAGACCCTTCAGCCCTAGTCCCACAAGGATTCACCGGGTACTAAGAGGCGCACCTGCGGGATTTGAAAATACGCTCCTGAGAGGTGCTTGGACGAAGGACGAAGAAGTTCATGGTGGGAAGGTCGGACAGAGAGTGGCAGTAGGGGGTGCAGATCGTATGGTTTGTGTGTGGGAGGTGGAGAGTGGGAAGTTAATCTATAAGGTGAGCGTTTGGTTCGACCGATTTTCATGTGGGGATCGAACCTGGTATCAAGACATCGCCGTGCGTGTTGCGTTGGTGTAATGCCGCCTGCTGCCATTCTTCTCTTCTTTCGGTCTTCCACAGTCGCTTTCCAAGTCAGACCTAACCCTTCTCTGTTTCTCAGCTCCCAGGCCATAAAGGAACGGTAACATCTGTGGACTTTCATCCAAAAGAGCCTATACGTGAGTTTTGTGTTGCCTTCTGCTTCGAAATTACTGACTTATTTCTTTTAATCTCTGTTACCCTTTTTTGCAATTCCACGACGTTTTATTCTCTGCCCGTTCTCAATTTCATCCACTATCTATTTTGCCATAATACGCCAATTTGCAGTACTCACAGGAAGCAAAGATGGCACGATGTTGCTTGGGGAGCTTGAAGCGGGTATATCTGTGTAACCATCAATAACTGTGAACCCATATGCACATGTACAGACGTGAACCTGACTCGGGAGTCAGATGGAAGATACGCGCCCGTTGGAGGAATATAAATGGGCAACGGCCCCGCGGCTGGACATCAAGAGAACTATGTATCTATGTAGTTCAACAAAAGATTATCCTCAGTGTTCCAGAGGGTTCCAAAGATTTCAGAAATGAGGAAGAGGATTCGGTTCACCTATAGCTAGCGTCTCCCAACGTGTTCCCAGACTTATCGATATCCCTCATATAAGTATGTTCTCCTAAACAAGATACATAGCTTGGTATCCAATCTTTAGCCTATCATATTATGAGGGAGAGATATGTAGACTGAACATTCAAAATAATCGTGTTCCCGGCCAGGTTCATGATTGTTTCGCGGAGAAATTACAAAAGTCTCAGCAAACTTTTATAGAGTTTCGTACCTACATAATCACCACAAGATTATCCTTTCATCCACCCTAGCAGTAACCGGCCGCGCGTGAAATTGGCCTGCGAGGCCCTTTGTAGCTATCAGTATTCCCTCTTTCTTCCCCTCATTTGTTAGTGAACTTTCTTCCGCTCAATCTCTCGCTGGTCAAAAGATTGAAGCATCATTCACCAACTGTAAAACGATCCCTAGATCAGTAAACTTGACATGCGCCTTTCAGCGACCTTGTTCATTTTCAGACTTGCTTCCATCACAGGTGCGGCACCGCAACCTGTAAGTCATATCAGTGTTCCATGAAGGGATACATTGAATCTAAATCTTTGCCTCTACATCCAGATGGACACCCGAGCTTATGCTAACGCTCTGGACACCGCAGACGCCGAAAGGCGTATTTCTTCCCTTATGGTACCCTCGATGCACGCCAGAAACGATATTCTTCAGGTTTACTACTGAAAGGACTCGGAACATAGGCAACCAATGGTGGGAGATGTTGGTAGGTCCAACACAGCATTGCAGAATTTCCTTGGTCACGAGGGCGTTAGACAACACCTAGGCATATCCGAAGGCATTGGAATCGTAGTGGAGGGGGACTTTTATGGATTTCTCCAATACAATGATAGGGGCATGAGACTGTCAGAAAGTGTGCAGAAGGTTGCTTTCAAATTTAAGGCAGATCCTCCTTGTCATTCCATCTGTGCCGAATTACTTGAAATCAATAGTCTGAGGGGCATTGTTCGTGATAATGAGGAAAAGAAAGTCTTTGCAAATTAACCAACCAGAGGTCTTTTTTACTGTTTTATATTGGTTATATGGGCTCATTTGTATTCTTTCTTAGGCTGACGCGAATTTGACACCTACTATTGCAGACTGTTGCGGTCTGAAAGCTCGAAGCTTGAAGTTCGGTACATAGTTGTAGTAACGGAGGGTGACAGTGGCACTGATATATATGTAGAACACTTTCCTGTGAATCCAATGCTTGTGCATAGTGCCTCGTGTGAACGAATTGGAAGTTGTCACTCAATTGAATAGGAGGCTGGAGATTAGTTTCAAGTCAGCATGATTCATGTACCCCTTGCAGTGACACCAAAATACAATTTTTAAGCTTCTTTACATATTCTGTACCCCTCCTCTACTAAACCAAGTTCGAAGGATAATGGAAATCTTCCAGTCCGACGAAATTCTCCTTGATACTCCTCGCACTAACAAACCTATAGAAGATGCTTATACTTCCCGCTTTATCATTCGTTCCACTCGCGCGGGCACCACCAAACGGCTGTTGACCAACAACGGCACCCGTGCATTTTTCGTTGTAGTAGACGTTTCCGGCAGCGTTCCGAAGGGTGTTGGTCGCGGTGATGAGAGCTTTACGCTCCGATGCGAAGCTGGCGTGATTTATGTTCATCAGCTCAGATATGATGATAGAGGATTACACCTACATCGAACCGGTGAGACCGTATTCAGTTGATGTATCGACTAGTTCCAACGTTTTCTCGTAGTCGTCATCTTCGAAAACGTAAACCTATACACGGTGAACACGGTTGAGAAATATTGGAAGTTAGTCACTTGGAGTGTTCCCTCACCGTCAAAACGGGACCAAAGATCTCCTCGACCATCGTCACCATATGTGGGTCTTTGGTCAGAATCACCGTCGGTTGTATAAAGTAGCCTTTTGAGTCGTCACCTAGTTATCAAGAAGTATGAGCACTATGAGCGGGTATTTTTTCGAGGTTCTGTTTGGCATGCCCACCAGTGCCGCCAATGAGGATCTCAGCTCCAGCGTCCTTGGCTTTCTGGATGTATGCAGTGATTTTGTCGAATGCAGGACGGCCACTGTATTAACAGAACTCTCGTGAGAATACAGCTGTGTCAAATTAGAACGAGTAAAGATTACATTACTGGACCCATAAAGTTACCCCAATCCAAGGGCGACCCGACCTTAATTTTTGCGGTTTCCAATAACAGAAGGTCTTTAAAGCCCCCCGTCCATACAGACGAAGATACGTAAAGACGCGACAGCGCAGAACATTTTTGGCCTGGGTGGGTTTGAAGTATAATCCTCAGTATGATTCCAATGTAAAATCGTATAAAAGAGACCTGCCTTGGTATTCGAACGCACCACGAATCGACTGAATCGCCGCGTTCCGTATCTCCGCAGACTTGTGCACGACATGGAAATTCTTCCCCCCAGTTTCACCCACAATCCTTGGGTATCCTTTGTATTTGTCCATATTTGCAGCAATATCCTTCCATAGCTTCTTGAATATGAATGTGCTTCCAGTAAAGTTCAGCGCTGCAAAATTTTTGTGTCCGATAGCTTGAGCAACGACTTCTGGAGGAGGTCCAGGAACGAATTGGATGACGCCTGGAGGGACACCTGCTTCAGTGAAGATTTGATGTACGATGTAGTTGGAAAGGGTGGCAGCAGGTGAAGGCTTCCAGACGACGACGTTGCCTACAAGAGCAGGTGTTGCGCAAAGATTGCCCCCGATAGCAGTAAAGTTGAAAGGCGTTACAGCGAAGACGAAGCCCTCGAGAGGTCGGAACTCGATCCGACTAGATGAAGAACGACGAACGCGTCAACCGGAGAAAGTCTCGGATTATACGATATGACGCACTTCCAAGCTCCAGCTGAGTTCTTCGCTGGCTGTTGAGCATACAGTTCTTCCACGAATTTCACACCGAATCGTAAGAAATCAGTCAACTAAGATCGCAAAACCTTAGCAGGGTATGAAAACACCAAAAATCAAACGAACCTCAGCAGCGGCATCGATTTCTGCCTGCCATGCATTCTTTCCTTGACCCAGCATAGTTGCCGCCAAAAGCTTATACCGGTACTTCCCGCTGACCAAGTCAGCTGCTTTCAAGAAGATAGCAGCACGATCATTCCAAGGCATACTTTCCCATTCTGCTTTAGCAGCGAGCGCGCCGTTGATCGCGTTGTCAACAGTTTCTGGATCAGCTTCGTGATAAGTGCAGAGATGCCGTGCGTGGTCATGAGGAATCGGTTGTTTCGCGAGTTTTCCGGTTTTGACCTGGGCAGATTAGAATCGGTCTATGGATTGGTAGGTAAACTGCGCGTACAGGCTTGCCATTAACTACACAGGGAACTTCAAAAGGTAGCTGTTGCTCCATTTCTGCGATTGCATGCTCTAAAGCAATGCGCTCGACCGAGCCTGGTGCGTACGCTTTCTGTCGATTGTCCGTAGGAAGAGTGTGAGTAGACACTGGGTTGAGATAACGAGCCCTACTGACCATTGGCTCATTCTCAACGGCTGGAACCTTGAACGAAGCGAGCTGAGCAGATGACATTTGGGAAAATAGAAGCTAGATGGTGGTACAGGCTCAAGAAGGAGTCGGACGGCACTAGGCATTCTGAATGTCTTTTCTTAGAGGTATGATCCGGATACCACCATATGCTTTTTTTGAAATATTGCCATCGATTTTGAAAGACCAATAATATAAAACATGAGACTTGCTTTGAAGCTGGGTTCTTCCAGCATTGTTTACAATTGCAGTTGATGATGAAACGAAGAAAACTTTTCATTGAAATCGAACGAATGACATCAATCTCGAATGTCAAAGCAGTTGTTATCGATGAAAGCACTATATCAGAAGGAGCGACCACTGCCAGACTTACATGACACTGCGTTTCAAACTTTCAACTTACCAATATTTTGAGCGGTACACTGTACTGGGCTGCTGCATCTTCTACATCTACTTGTGTAGTCGGAATTTCAAGATAGAGTGATGAGATTTGTCACTAGAGAATGACTCCAAAATGTTACAAATGTTCTGTGTTCAGATTCACCAGACGTTGCTGAGTGGGAAGAGATCGTTAACATCGAAGTAAAACTTAAAGCAACTAAGCGCCCGACTTTACACCGAAGGTCAGTGCCGCGCGGACCCGGCGTGACCAATTGGCGGCTTTCTTTCTACTTCCACACATCTTGACCTTAAACCATGGCATCTTCTTCATCCTCTAGCCCATTCACTAAACCCCCTGCTCGCGCAGCTGACCTCGACGAAACCTGGGCCTTCCTGAGTCAGGGTGTGGATCACATCATGAACAAGCTCGACACTGGCATGAATTTTGACAGTTACACAAACCTCTACACAACAGTGTACAACTATTGTACATCGACGAAGATGCAAGGAAGGCAAGATAGCAATCGGAGTAGACTTTCTTCATTCGCTCCCTAGCGCGATCTGATTCAAAATGTTATGCGCTAGGTGGTGCTAATCTGGTCGGCGCAGATCTATACCTGAAGTTACAGGAATACTTTGTGGATCATTTCAAGCCGATGAAGGAGGTAAGATGAGTGTATGTCATTTGTCTCGTCAATACTTATCGGTCGGTATTACAGAAAACCGCTGGGCTACAAGATGAAGAACTGTTACGATACTATGCCACTGAATGGGATCGGTATACGACTGGCGCGAATTTCCTAAACCGTTTATTCATATACCTTAATCGATATTGGGTGAAAAGAGAGCGAGACGAAGGAAAGAAGACGGTCTACCAAGTCTACACTGTGAGTCGTGTGTTTTGCGCGTGTCACAAGCATTTCTCATCAGTTTGTAGCTTGCCCTGGCTCAATGGAAGCAGCATTTCTTCGTTCCTATACAGCAGGATCACATCAAGCTTGCTGGTGCCCTCCTTCGTCTCATCGAACGACAGCGAAATGGCGAAGTGATTAATCAGGGTCTGGTGAAAAAGGTCGTTCTTTCTTTCGTCTCTCTCGGTCTCGACAACAATGATCTCGACAAAGAGTGTCTTGATGTATATAAAGAACACTTTGAAATTCCGTTCATTGAAGCGACCGAGAAGTACTACAAGATGGAGTCTGAAACGTTCCTTGCATCTAACACTGTCTCCGAATACCTCAAGAAGGCGGAGGACCGTCTACGAGAGGAAGAAGACCGTATAG
This sequence comes from Lentinula aff. lateritia, assembly GCA_027886305.1. Lineage (NCBI taxonomy): Eukaryota > Fungi > Basidiomycota > Agaricomycetes > Agaricales > Omphalotaceae > Lentinula > Lentinula aff. lateritia. Next base: position 40,611 of record MU795149.1, read on the forward strand.
AAAGATACCTGCACACGAAAACCCGGAAAGAGCTCATATCAAAATGTGAACACGTCCTCATTCGTGAACACTCTGAGCTCATGTGGGAAAGCTTCCAAAAGCTGCTCGACTTTGATCAAGACGAGGATCTTCAGCGTATGTACGCTTTGCTGTCCCGCATTCCAGAGGGTCTGGAGCCTCTCCGCAAACGCTTCGAAGGTCACGTGAAGCAGGCAGGTCTGTCCTCCATCTCAAAGTTGGTCGGAGAAGGAGGGAATGCAGACAGTATTGATCCAAAGGTATACGTTGATGCACTTCTCGAAGTGCATAAGAAAAACTCGGAGACCGTTGCTCGGAGTTTCAAGAGTGAGGCTGGGTTCGCGGCCAGTTTAGATAAGGCCTGCAGAGAGTTCGTCAATCGTAATGCCGCGACCGGTACTTCCTCCACTAAATCTCCTGAACTCATTGCTAAGCATGCGGACATGCTGCTAAGGAAGAATAACAAGATGGCTGAAGAGGAAGATTTGGAAGGCGCCTTGAACCGAGTGGTAATACAATCTACTGTCTTGCGATTGTATTTCAAGACGGTTGATCGTTTTATAGATGGTCCTATTCAAATATCTCGAGGATAAGGATGTTTTCCAGACCTTCTACACCACTAAGCTCTCAAAGCGACTCATTCACAGCGTCTCTGCGTCAGACGAGAGTGAAGCCAGCATGATATCGAAACTGAAAGAAGCGTGCGGTTTCGAGTACACCAACAAGCTCCAACGCATGTTTACCGGTTCGTGAACCTTGTCTTCTTATTTGTTTCGTACTCATAGACCTCTTCCAGACATGAGCTTGAGCAAAGATCTCACAGACTCCTTCAAAGAGCGAATGACTCAGAACCACGACGACATGGATATTACCTTCAGTATTATGGTCCTCGGCACCAACTTCTGGCCTTTGAATCCCCCTCCACACGACTTCGTTATCCCAGCTGAAATCCTCACCACCTACGACCGGTTCCAAAAGTACTACCAACAAAAGCACTCTGGACGCAAGCTCACATGGCTGTGGAATTACTCGAAGAACGAGCTTCGGACCAACTACCTCAACCAAAAGTACATCCTGATGACGAGCTCATATCAGATGGCGGTTTTAGTGTTGTATAATAAGAACGACACGATGTCGCTCGAGGAAATTTTCGTTGCAACGTCCATTGGCAAGGACATCTTAACGCAGGTCTTAGCCTTGCTCGTAAAGGCTAAGATTTTGATCAATGAAGAGGCCGATCAGTATGATCTGAACCCGGGTATGTCGTCTTACTGAGTGGATTCGGCATGAAATTCATTGGGTGATTTAATATCCAGGCTTCAAATCCAAGAAGATTCGTGTCAACCTCAATCTTCCCATCAAGGCCGAAGTCAAGCAAGAGACAAACGAGGTTCTCAAAGCTGTCGATGAGGACCGGAAATACGCCGTCCAAGCCACCATCGTCCGGTAAGTGACTCGGTACAATATCGTGTTGTTCCTTGACTTACCCCACTTCGCTTCCTAGTATCATGAAAGCACGAAAGACTATGAAGAACCAAGCCCTCATCCAGGAAGTCATTTCTCAGATTTCTCATCGGTTCGCGCCCAAAATTCCTGATATCAAGAAGGTTCGTGTAGTATTGAACCAAATGAATCCTGTTTGACCTCTTATTTCGTGAATTACAGGCCATAGAGACTCTTCTTGAGAAGGAATATATTGAGAGAGTAGAAGGGTCAAAGGATACATTCGCATACGTTGCATGAGACCGTTCATTTTCCTTCAACTACTGTCAGCCCTGCTCATGATTATCCTCGTAGTATGTAGTCTTTCATATAATCTCCTCAGTTTTCTGTATCCATTTGCTGCATATGTATGATTTCCATCGTATCAGTACATCTTAGAAGGCAATTTAAAGACATTTAGTCTCGTGTGGCGATCTATATACGAGGGACAGTCGTTCAGATGAAGTCAACGGTAGCGTGGCCGAGTTGGTCTAAGGCGTTGGATTTAAGAGTTGGGTGTCTTCCCAGTCTTGCTTCCCAATGAAGGTGACTTCGCGCGAGTTCGAGTCTCGCCGCTACCATATTGTTTCTTTTTTCTTGACTTGAGACACTTCGACATCCACCCATGTGTAGTTCATTTTTTGACTGAGAACATTCGGCCCGCCAAAAAAATTTGGCTTGAAGGCCAAACAAGGCACTGATATTTGATTTCGCTTCCGACGGGAATTCCGGTCCGTGCAGCCCAATCTCTTTGACGTCATGGTCTCCAAAACTGACTTTATCTTCATTCAACGGGTGTGACAAATGGGATAAATTGGATTTTTACTTCGTTTAATATTATACATGAACTCCTGGATTCATCAAGAGTTAAAAGACTTCATGCGGCACACTACTGTCAAATTTGAGAAGATAAACTCAAAGTATTGCTATCAGGATATCAAAAAGAAGTGTTGATTTGGGATGAAATGAAATTTGGTCACTGTAATTGCAACAGATAACTGCTGTAATTTTGTACTAATGTACTTCTTACATCAATACACCTGTTCACAAGATTTGATTTAAGTAGAAGCAAGGAAACTATGTTTAAGACCAGTCAGAAGAACAAACAACAGAGAGCTTGTTACATCATACATTCCCAAAGTGGATATGACACCTGGGAAATTGGAGATGGCATTCTTCCAAGCATGCCATTTGCCAGAGCCAGTGAATGAAAACCAAAATCAATACTAGAAATTAGAATCACTTACATGCAGAGTTAGCATGCTTAGGATGGCACATTTAGGACATTAGGACATTTCTTATCCATCTTGTGATAAGGGAGAGGCATGGGTGCTTGCTGCTTCAAGTCACAAGGACAAACATTATACCAAACATCCAAGGCAACATTAGCTGAACACCAGCGCCATTGTGCAGAAGATTTGTGAATTTAGAGCCAGATTTTTGCTGGGAGAGGGTGGTCCTTGGGTATGATTTGGTATTGAGCCTACTCCACACATGTCTGCAATCAATTGAGCAGAAATGTGTGCTGGTGGCTCTGGTGCATCCAATGCAGAGTCATTTTCCTGTGAAGTTGAAACTACTCTTTGAAAATTCCGACCCAATTTCCCTAATTACATGTCCATTTCTTACAGGTGTCATCAACCCACTCAGTATCCAAGAGCTGGACTTGACTGGGCTCTGTAAGTGGCTGTTGAGGTGGATACCAAGGAAGTGATTGGAACAGTCTCCCTTGAAAAAGTGGATCTGGCAATGGGAAACTATGCCTATGAGGATACGGACATGGAAAGGCTGGAGGATCCTGAAAGGATGATGCATCTTCAGAGTTGGAAGGGGTTTGTGAAAGACCTGGAGGAGGGAACATGGCAGAACAACTGACTCAGATCACACACAATTGAGGTCAAGGATGGGAAAAAATCATAAGTACCTGCATAAAAGATTACTATGTGCTTCCATTTGAAATGCTATGGCAGAAACCAGTACTTGACTTCTTTGGGCTTGAAATACAAGTGGCTGACCTAGTAGGCATAACCTTATGATCCTTAAAAGGGACCTGCATGTTTGGGCCTTTTGAGATATTACACTGGGGTAGTGGTTTCACTGAATCCAATATAGACCTCTCTTGGGGGGATTCTCTGATCTCCATCCACCATCATCTCGTGCTTTTCCCACACTAAACAGCCGAACACTGGGAGAAAAAAAAGAAAAAAACACCACAATAGTAGGTAATGTAGTGCTGAATCGAAGAAATATTATCACGTATCAAGCAAAATGAGTGTAAACAAAAGTTTTTTCAAAAAAGCAAGGATGCCGTTGCCACCAGAGATGAACAAGCAAGACCTCTCCACATCAACGAATCAAAAACAAGGAGCACTGTTGACCGAAGGCTTGGACCGCCCAGCAAATGGTACCTTGCAGACGGTGTGGACTGTTGGTGAGGACCGAGACTCGGAAGATAGACAAGGTCTTGCTGGAAGTGAGGAGACTGACGATTGGAGGGCTGCACCCAAGACAAAGACAGTGGGAGAGGGCCTGGTGAAGGACTATAGTCACGAAGAAGACATAGGCCCGAGTGTTGAATACAGCTGAAGGGATGGCGAGAGCTTGAATGGGTCTGCTGACATGGCTGGGACTGTGGTGGAGTTACCAAAAAAGACAAAGAAAAGGCCAGGGTGCAGGCAGTGCCAAAGGCAAAGGCAAAAACAGTGTGAAAGTCGGAAGTGGGGGGGGGAGAAGGGCCCACTGGACATTAAGCAGAATCTGCGGACACATGGATTGACTGCCTCTCCGGCAGCCAGGCCGCTTGCCCCAACAATATCAGCAGCAACGATGGACCATGATGAGTCAGGAGACGAACCATTAACAACATCTCTGCTTCTCTCTCCTATGTCAGAGGGGCCGGAGGTTATTGTGGACTCACTAGGTAACATGACAATGGAAACGCGCATGGAGAAGAAGTATGGTATTGATTTGGACATGACTTTAGTCTCAAAGGTTGTCCAGGTGGCAAGCAAGCTGAAGAAAACCACTATCACTGTTGGGGGATGGCAGATGGAGATGTGGAATGCATTCCGGGATGAGACTTCAACCCTGCGTCAAGATCTGGGCAAGCTAGAGGAGCAAGTGGCAAAAGCAGAAAAGGGCCAGGCTGGTAGTGACAAAGCAGGGGAGTTTGTTCTATGACCGGAGCTGGTGCTGCTCAAGAGCAGGGTGCAGAACGTCAAAAAGGTGACATTGAAGATGCCAACTGGGAGTGAGATTGATGGAAGGCTAGCAGTGGCACTTCTGTCAAGACTATGCTCGGCACCCTCCGCCGGTGTTGACTTTCCGAAGATCTGGGACTTATTGTTCTTTCTTGCTATACATTCCCTTTTGCCTTAGTCTAGTTTTATTGTTTTATTCCTTACCCTGACAGTACTAAACGTACAGCCTCTATTAGTTAGTCTGGCGCTGTAGTTTAGTTCCTCAGTTTAATTATTGACTTAGACAACTTATATCACCTTTGAAAACTCTCTGTCTTCTAAAGTCTTAAGGCTTATACCTTGAGCATCTCTGTCTCTACCTTAGAACTTCAAAGTTCTTTGGTTTGCTCCTCGTCGTTGGTGTTCCTGCCACATCAGCTTGGCTGCTTCTCATCCTCTTACCTCTGACCCTACTCTCCAGGGACTAGCGGCGTAACAGCGGTGTTGTTAATAACTTCACCACTGTCCCACCACAGCTTCCAATCTCAGTTACTGATCAGCCCTTGGCACGGCTTACCGGCATACATGATCTTAACAACTTCAGGGAGTAAAGGAGGATATTGCTGAGACATGCGGCAGGATACACAGGGAGATGAGGGCCTTGCGAGGGATTGTGAAGAATGATATAAAGGTTGTCAGCAAGGAGGCAAGAGATGATGGCAGAGCAGTGCATGCGGAGTTGAAGGGCGAGATCCAGTGAGTGACTGCAGTAACAAAGGAGAGCCTAAAAGAGATGCAGGGATAACTGAGGCAGGAAACGGAAAGTAAGTGTAACAAGCAGAAGAAAAAAGCAGAGGCATACATGGCAAAGGTGGAGGATGTAGTAAAGGATTTGGTGGGAAGAATTGACGTCCTGGAGAGGCAGAATCAAGAGCTGGAGGGCAAGAACAGAGACCTTGAGTGCAGGGTTGAAAGGGTGGCACAAGAGAAGAGGCAAGAAGAGAAGGCATAGGTGGAGAGGATGTCAGAAAGGGCGAGAGAAGTTATGGGTTATGGGGCACAGAAAAAGAGGTTGGGGGAGGATGAAATGGCATATGAAGGCTGTAGTGGGAAGTTCCCACGTGGTAACAGTGCAGAGTTGGTTTACAATATGGGCAGCAGGGGTAGTAAATGGAGCAGTGATAACTGAGGGAATGGTCAGAAGGACTATCAACAGAACAATTCTCACACTCATGGGAATTATCAGCATGATCCAGGGTATGGGGCACCACCGCCACATCTCGCACAACTGTCACAAAGTGTCAGTGACAGAGTGACTAAGCATGACAGCGGTGCAGAGCAACGGGGCAAGTGGTGTGGCAGAGTGACTGAGCAAGCAGTAGAAGCGGAGCAACTAAACAGAGTGTGGACAGACTGGTCCCAAGATCATGACAGAGAGGTCAAGATAAGGGACCAGGCTGTGGGGGTTGGCTTTATGTACACAATCCGATCTGCGAGAAATAATGATGTAATACTGTACAGTTCAAAGATAAAGAAGGTGGTGGAAGCTGGTAGAAGGAGAAGGGTAACAGATGGATCAGTAATCAATGAAGGGGGTCAGGTGAATCAGTAATCAATGGGGGTTTGACAGTGATGTAATGTGATGATGATGAGATGAGATATTGTACAAGTAAAGGCATTGAGACAGTGAGAAAAGGAAAATGATAGGGGCTATGTACTTCATGACAACAACCACCTGCATTTGGACCAATGGCCCCAGCTAGGAATAAGCAGGAGCTGAAGTTGGCCATTGGGGTGTTTCAAGGGCAGTATGCCATGGCTGGCATGGGTGATCAGATTGTGCTCAATGCAAAATCTGTCCCAAGGAGTGTCATTCCTGGGGATATAAGGAGAGATAATTACCGGTTTGGGATCTTGGTCATGACATTCCAGTCATATAATGATAGGGATGCATTTACATGGGAGTCGAGTGTAGGTTATAAAAACTCACCAAGTGAGTGGGAAGGATTGAAGCTCTGGGGTATAGGGGAGGATTTTTAGCAGGGGCTGGGGGTCTCTCGCAGGTCAATGAGGTCAAATCTGAATAAACAGAAGTGGGGGCAGATAGTTTCAAAATATGTACTGAGTTAAACTTTGTTTCATGGAATGTTCATGGTGACCTTATTGTAAAGATGCTTAGCCCAGATTTTAAGATACTAATAGTGGAGTTTGATGTTATTGGTGTGCAGGAAACACATCTATGTCCTGAGGAGGAAGATGCTATGGCAAAGCTTTAAAGGTATCAATTATTTGCTCAGAGCATCAGCATGGAGGAGTGTGTGCATTTATACAGAATTACATACAGGTCAAGAAATCAAGTCTATCTGTGCCAGATATTCTTGTACTGGATTTGGGCACAGCATGGCTTCTTGTGGCATATGTACTGCCAGCATCCTCAAAGTATACTCTTTGGAAATTGCCCCAGAGGAGGACCTCTGGACTATTATCAGGCTGTGTTGGTTGTGAAATAGACCTGTGATAGTGATGATGGACTTGAATGGTCAGATTGGGTCTAACATTCCAATATATACACACAGACCAAGAGTATCAAGTGATGCCATAGAGAATGCAGGGGGTCAGGCCTTCATGCGGATATATTCTCAGGAACATATGTCAGTGATAAATGGGACTGTGCTGGAGGTTAACAGACCGGGTGCCTATACATCACATCAGCACAATGGGAAGGCAGTGGTTGACTACTGTGTGGTGTCAAATGACATGCTGAATGCAGTAAAGCATATGAGAGTATATGGTAATCCAAAGCAGGTGGAAGATAGGTGGTCAGATCACTCCATGCTCTCAATGTCAGTGAAGTTATCACTCAGATCAAAAGCCAGTGCAGTGAAGGAGCAGGTGAAAATGGCAATCAAAATACAGCCTCTACATGAACCTACTGATGTACTGTATAACAAAATTCTTGCAAGTGCTCTATCAGGAGAAGAGGCATTGAAACAATACTATGGGAATTTCTACTATGCCAATGACCCAGTCACTGTATATACAGATGGGTCATGTCTGGGTGGGGGAACTAATTTTGCACAAGCGGGTGCCGGAATATGTTATGGCCTGGACTCAAAGAGGAATCAAAGTGTGCAAGTACCAGGACCTGAAAGACAAACAAATAATAGGGCGGAATCATATGCAGTATACTTAGTCCTAGTTGAAATGGACCCAAAGAGGCCACTGATAATATACACAGACTTAAAGTATATTATTAGGCAATGCTGCTACTGGGCCAGGTGCTACTTGGCCATGTGATGGAATATACCAAATGGTAATATACAGAAGGACATTGCACTCAAAGAGAGAGCAGCATCAACCAGATTTGTATGGGTCAAGGGCCACAGTGGAAACCAGAATAATGATGAGACTAATAATTTGGCCAAGAGGGGTGCTACAATGGATTTACCAGGTAATTATAGGCCACTCAAAGAGGCACCATGGACATGCAATACCTCTTGCCTAGTACCACTAGAAGGGGACAAGGTCTCAACTGCTCTACCCAAAGATGTGGGGGGGGAGAGAAAAGCAGGGGTTGATAATGTGAGACAGGGGGAAGTATCACACAGAGAGAGGTCAAAAGTTGCAAAAATTCAGGAGGATAATCTGAAGAAGTTACAAAACTGCAAAAATATTGCACATTTCAGGTCCTTATATATCAACTGTATGGATGGCAAAGCCAAGGAAATGGAAGTGACCATGGAATAGTTGCTTAGGGAATTCCGGTCACGCATGCAGAGCCCAATCATTATCCCACCAAATTTAGATGCAAAGTATTTGGCACAGTGGAAGCAATGGGAAGCAATGATACCAAATAGAAATGTGGATCCAACTCAGCAGAAATTCTTTAGTCATGCAATACAAGAGGAGGAGATTGAGGAAGCAAAGACACATATTGCAATGAAGAACCTAGACAGCTCACATGGGACGCAAAAGCCATTAAGGCATCCGTCATGGCATCCAATTCTGACCGGCATTGAATCCGGATTAGCTAGGCATGACTTGTGCACGTGGTATCCCCGCACGCGTAGAATTCTTTGTTTTCGACGCGCTCGTGCCTTTGTTTCTTTCCTTTCTTTTTTCATTATTCTCCCTCAGT